>JAUBNQ010000005.1:6063890-6084402 GCA_032353495.1 Ctenopoma kingsleyae | reverse complement strand
ATTCATCCAGATATATCATGGACTAGTTCTCTGAATACCCCACCAGCAGTGCCGTCCACCCTAATTTTATGTAAGAAAATGACTTTTTTTTTTTTTTTTTTTTTTTTAATTTAACCAGGTTTGTCCCATTGAGTTCAAAAATCTCTTTTTCAAGGGCGACCTGGCCAAGAAAGGGAGCGACACAGCCACAATAAAACACATTAAATATACACATTAAAATTCGCTCACATAAAACACTTAAATGCAGACAAAGTAAATTGTAGTGACATCACCATGGCTTTAAACTCCTTAAATGTAACAAGGGCCTGAAGTTGAAGCTTAGATTGCAAGTCATTCCAGGTATGAGGTGCTGAAAATCTAAAAGCCTTCTTGCCCAATTCAGTTTGTAATTTAGGGACAACAAATTATAGAACATCCATAGATCTAAGATAGTAACTTCCATGCTTCCATGTTAAGAGATTTGACAGTTGTTTTGTTTGTTTAATCTATGTATGTGGTTTGTAAAAAAATATTTCATCTTCTCAAATTTACAGCTAAGACTGATGAAAGTCCCTGCCCAGTGAGTGTTTCTGCAGACAAAAATGTTGTTGTGAGTACTCTGCCCAGCACAAATATACAACAGACATTCATCTTATTGATTTGTTGAGTATTATGTGTATAAATGCAAATCATCCAGCTATGTGATGACATTTATTTTATGTTTGTTTATTCTTCATGATCTGTAAAAGATATAGTCATTGAGAGAAATGTGAAACAGATATGAAAGATCATAAATATATGTACAATATTTAATTAGTTCTAAAACTTGTTTTTTTTTTCTTCTTCTTCTTCTTCTTCTTTCCTTTCCCAGTTTGTACGGAAGCTGTTCCCTTCTCTTTCAAATGCATCCAGAATTGGAGCATTATCGCCCAAAAACACTGACATGCCTGGCCTTCACCAAGGTACTGAGATTTTCCACTTTGCTGAATGGCTGCCTAAGATGATGAAAAACTGCATTACAACAGATTTAATTATTTTGGAATTGCACAGGGTTTTGAATTTACTGTATAATAATGCTGATTGTTGGTCTGTCATTAACAGGTGTTGTTTCCCCTGAGGGTAATCAGAATCCAGAGCCCCATAACTCCCCGCAGAGTTCACTGAATCAGAGTGAGGGTGATTCAGGGTGGAGACAGAAGCTGCCAGATGCTATTGAGGATGGAGAAATTCGAAGCACAGTAGCAAGTGTTCTTGATGGGGCTGAAAATGTCCTTTCCATATTTTTCACCAACAGTAGTTCAGCACTGAGAAAAGTGAAAATTGAGAGGAATAGGAGAAAGCAAATCTTTCCTACAAAAGAATATGGCTGCAGTGCTGAAGACATCTCAGAAACAAACAACACTGCATCCAGTGAACAGAGAACAGATGATCAAGAACCTGGCAAATGCTCCTCGTCACCAGCGGGGAATACTGCAGTGACTGGAACCAGCCAGTGGTCTCCGTTGAGTTTATCTGAAATTCCTCCTTGTACCATGGATACTTCTTGCCCTGATAACAGTCCTGCTACACAATTGGAAAACAAAATGTCAACACAGAGTGACACTGATTCTGGCCAAGTTGTCAAACCACCGTTGACAGCCACACAATCTGGATTAACTAAGAGAAAAAGGAAATTTATTTACACAGTTCCCACACAAGACAAACAAATGCAGTCTCAGAAGGGAAATTCATCACAGAGGATTCCAGATTTTGGTAAAACCTTTCTCATGGATGTAAATATATTCATGTAAAAATGACATTTTACATATTTTGTATAATATGGTGAAAGCATATTTTTACCATGACTAAATGTTTCCTTCATGCTCTTTTCAGGAAGTGAAGTGAGTGTTGAGGAGAAGTTGGGAAAAACCAGAAATAAAGCAGACAACTGCAGTATTGGGAAGGATGAGATGCATAAAAAGGAAAATGTTGCTGAAGAAAATCTTCCTCCTTCTGTACAAGCAAAAGTCCATGATTTTGACATGTCACAGCTATGCAGAGATTTTGCAGAAGACTTCAGTCAAATATCAGACGTCAGTAAACTGAGCAAAGTAGCAGAGGATCCTCTTCAAAACAACTTCTCTCCATCAACTTGTTTGTCAGCCATGAAACAAGCTAAGCAAAAAGCAAGTCAAGCAAACCTTCACCTGAACTCTGATGGTATCAGCAAAAGAAGACATGTTTCTGCCACTAATCCAAATTTCTCAATCAATGGGGACACAATAAGTGATAGTGGATTTCAATCTACTGTTGGGGGTACCACACATCTAACTACAACATCATTTGTTCTCCCCAGCTCAGAGAACAATAGTCAATGTCAGTCTGCCTTTAAAGCATGTACCCACAGGTCTGCACCTTTTCTATCTGCAAATAAAGGAAACACACATTTGGATGACATTTTACAAGAAACCGATGCCAATCTGTGCAGTGCAATCAAGGAAAGCCAAACAGTGGACCCTGGCACAGAGAGTGAGTTGCACAAAGATAGCATGTCAACACAACTTCCCAGCAGTGCAAAAGGAGATGTTGATAACATTAATTGTATTCTACAAAATGATCAAGTCAATGGCCCAGAAAAAACAATAGTTTCTCTTCCTTCCATCCATGCGTCAGGATTCAAAACAGCTTCAAATAAGGGGATACGGATTTCCTCAGCCAATCTGGAGAGAGCCAAGCGTCTCTTTGAAGAGAATGAAGCTGAAAAGACCTTTAGTGATCAGCCCACCAAAAGTGCCCATAACACTAAAGATGAAATTAGCTTCAGCCATGGATCAGTGAAAAATACAACTTCTGGCTCAAACCAGCTGCAGTCTTTAAGTGAAAAATGTGAGAGTGTCACTTCTCAATTAACTGCTTCACAAAAAGCTGATGTGACAGATCTGTGTACTCTCTTGGAAGAAGCAGATAGCCAGTTGGAATTTACACAGTTCAGAACTGCACAGCTAAAACGACATAGTCCAGATAAGCCCCAAAGAGATGTCAAAGAACTTGATCCCGATTTTTTTACAGGTATAGATTTTGATGAAAGCTTCTCTTCAGATGCTGAAAAGCACATGGAAATAACTGTGATGACTGACAAAAGTACCTCAACAAATTGTGAGACATCAAAGGAATTTAAAACTACCGGAGATAATATTTTGAGAGTTTCAAAAAAGTGTCTCAGCAACACGAGAGCTTTGTTAGATATGGAGGAGAATCAGAAATCACCATACAAGCAAAGCAGTGAAATTGATGCTAAAACTGAAGAGGGACAGATCACAGGCATTACAACCAACAGTTTTAAAAACAGCAAAATGGACATCACCAAATGTCAGATTGGGTTTCAGATGGCCAGTGGGAACAAGATTTCTGTTTCAGCAAAAGACATGCAAGAGGTGGATGCTTTCTTCAAAGATGGCAACATTTTGGACAGAAACATTGGCATGTCAATAAAACATAAATCAAGTATAAATACCTTGCCTGGGAGTGTCAAACATAAGAAAAACCTTCCAGAGTTTAAAAATCCCAAAGAGGTTAAAGGTGACCTTTCTGAAGATCCAATCGGAGAATTTGAAAGTATAAATTCTGGACCAGCTGCACATAAATCAAACTTGGGGCAACCTGATGTGAAAATTCACAGTCTTGATTTCAAGAATACCTCAGCTTTAACAAATGCAGTTCCTTTCCATGAAAACCAGTCTTTGATTGCAAAAGCACAGGATAATAGCTCTTCTGCCATCAATGAATTGAACAATGATTGTGGATTCAGTGCAGCCAATGGGAAGGAAATATTTGTATCAGTGGATTCAGCAAAAAAAGCAGAGGGTCTTTTGAATGAAATTCATACACTTGGGGAAGCAAACAAACAATTGGAAGAGAAAGGAGATGCTTTAAGAACAGGTTGTCTAACTAATCAAATTCAGGTTGCACCATCTAAAAATGGTGGATTTCAGACAGCCAGCGGCAAAGGAGTTGCCATTTCATCTGCGGCACTCAAGAAAGCAAAATCATTGTTAAGTGAATTTGATGCTGTTGAGGATAATATCTGTGTAAAACCAGCACACACTGGTCCACCACACAACAATCATGGCTTTCTTGCAGCCAGTGGTAAACCTGTGGCACTTTCAGCTAAGGCTCTCCAGAAGGCAAAAGCTCTCTTCAGTGACATTAGTTTCATTATGGATATTCCACCTGTTTCAGACACAAGCTGCAGTAGCAAGACACAAGACAATGCTAGACAAACAGGGAAAACAATCCAATTGTTTCAAAAAAGTCAGCTGAAAGCAAGAAACATTTCAAATGAATTTGAAGATTCAGGACATGGATGTGGTGAATTCGAAAATATGCACGTGAGACCAGTTTTAAACCATGAAATTGTGCAGCATCTTGATGATGTGGAGCTGAACAATGGTGTTCTTAAAAACACGTTAAATTCTACTAATCCAGCACCTCTACATGGGAACTCAGCTTTGAAGCCACTTTGTTCTCCATTTTGCTCAACATCAAAGAAAAGTGTTTCCTCTGCCTTCAATGAATTCAGCAGCAGTGGTGGATTCTGTGCAGCCAGTGAAAAAAGGGTATCTGTGTCAGACGCCGCACTGACAGAGGCAAATTTTGTTTTGAGTAAAAGTTTAGCATTTAAGGACACATGCAAAAAACTAAAACACAGCGAAGACACTTTGCCACCACAGAATAGGGGTTTTCAGACTGCCAGTGGCAAAGGAGTTGTCATTTCATCTGTAGCCTTGAAGAAAGCAAAAATTCTGTTAAATGAATGTGAAGGAGTTGATGAAATTGGTATAAAACCATTATGTTCCAAGATACCAGTTCCTTGTCCACAGTCCGCAAATAGTGGATTTCTTGCAGCTAGTGGTAAACCTGTGGCACTTTCAGCTGGGGCCCTCCAGAAGGCAAAAGCCCTTTTTAGTGACATCAGTTTCAGTGCGGAGATTCCCTCTGTTTCAGACACAAGGAACAGTG
The DNA here is from genome assembly GCA_032353495.1 of Ctenopoma kingsleyae. NCBI lineage: Eukaryota > Metazoa > Chordata > Actinopteri > Anabantiformes > Anabantidae > Ctenopoma > Ctenopoma kingsleyae. The sequence continues at coordinate 6,079,425 of JAUBNQ010000005.1, read as the reverse complement.
ACAAGACACAAGACAATGCTGAAAAAATACATTGTGGTTTCATGACTGCAGGAGGCGCTACAGTCCACGTTTCACAAAAACATCTGCTCAAAGCAAAAAACCTTTTTAACGAAATTGATGATGGTTCTATCTCAGCAAACGCAACTCAAGCAAATACTAATGTAGATCCTGGATTTGGACATGCTGATTTTGAAAATGTGCATGTGGGAGCAGCAGTAAACCATGACAGTGTTGTGCATCCCAATGATGAGGAGATAAACAGAAGTGCTTTTAAGAACACTCCAAATTCTACTAATGCAACTTCTTTGGTGGCAAGGCCACTTTCTTCCAAAGTATGCACAACATCAAAGAACATTGGTTTCTCTGCCTTCAATGAATTCAGCAGTGGCGGTGGATTCTGTACAGCCAGCGGGAAAAAGGTATCTGTGTCGGATGACGCCATGACAAAAGCAAAATGTCTATTGAATGAAAGTGCAGTATTTGAAAACACAAACAAAAAAGACATATTGCCACCTCAGAGCAGTGGATTTCAGACAGCCATTGGGAAAGGAGTTGCTATTTCACCTGCAGCCCTGAAGAAAGCAAAAGCTCTGCTAAGTGAAGGTGAAGAAGTTAATGATAAAACTGGTGTAAAACCAGCACATTCCAAGATGTCAGTTTCTGGTCCACCACCAAAAGAAATGCATTGTGGTTTTACAACTGCAGGGGGAGCAAAAGTCCATGTGTTACAGCAAAGCCTTTTAAAGGCAAAGAACCTCTTCAAAGAATTTGCTGATGGAGACTACCATGATTCAGATTCACACTCAACAAGCCCACATGACATCCCTAACTCAGATCTAGCAAAACTGAAAGACGTGAAAAGAACTTCAAATATCAATCTCACCAATGCCAGTGACAAGGACGTGTCTGCTAAGGAAAGTGTCCCTCAGGTACTTCAGTCTTTTCCATCTTTGCAAGAGACTTGTCCACAGATTGAAGATTCAAGTGTACATGGTTTCAGTTTTATCAAAGACAAGGCACCTACAGATGCATTTAAGTGTGAAGAAGGCAAAATTACTTCATTAGTGGTGGACAATTGGCATGACATTCCTGTAGAGGAAATGGCAAGTGTTTTGGACTACGAAGTAAGTCAGGCGAGCTTCAATCAGGAAAATAAGTTCAAAAGGACAGAAGAGTCCTCTTTTCTTATGTTTCAGTCTCTTGACCTCAGCAGCTGTACTGAAACTGAGCAAAAGGTTCTTGCCCAGGAAGCTCTTGACTGCACTAAAGCTTTGCTACAAGATGAAGGTCTAGCTGACCAAAATCTCTCAGTGACTTCAGAAAATGTGCCACTGCAAGGTAATCCAAAATCCAGTTTAAGATCTGAAGAGGAACAAAATGGAAGGGGGAAAAGACCAGTAGAGGATGTGGATATGACTGGTAAGTGTCTGTGCTGTTGTTCAGAATGAACAATATATTCTTTTAAGTGGTGCACAGTTTATCTTTATGTTTCAGATGTTTCTAAATCTAGACTTTTTGAAGGACAAATTTATTTTAGTGCCATTCTTGAAACTTTTATTTTTATTTATTTTTTTGCATATTGTTTCACTTAAATTATTTAGATCATCCAAACAGATTTTAATATTGCACAAAGATAACCCGAGTAAACATTTACTTTACTTGGCAGACTCTCTTCAAACATGTCATTATTACTAACGCTGAGTTGTTGAATTCTCTTATTCAAACAAGACTATTAACAACAAATGGTTGCCATACTGTTTTGAAATATTCTAGGTCAGCCACCCCTGAAAAGACGATTACTGGAAGAATTTGACAGGACCGTTCCAGGTCCAAGAGGTTCAACACTGCATCCAGAAAAAGGTTGTCCAAAAGGTAAATCACAAGTACTCTGGCAAATTATCTTAATAATACATGTGGTACATATATCAATACACTCTCACTTTTGTATTTTTACTTTTTTTTTTTTTTTAAGGTGTAATGTATGATAGGAGTGTTTTCAAGTACAGTGACTCTCTTCATCCTAACATCACAAAGCCACACAGGTAGGTTGCCTGTAAATTGTTGTCCATACTGAAGCAGCTGATACAATTTATCAGTTCTTGTATTTCTTGGTGTTACAGGAATGGAAAAAACTATGTCGAAACCAGCTTGCAAAAGACAATATCAACACAGCACGTAACTCCAGGAGACATCAGAACTGCACATTCCAAGATGCCAGTGTTTGTTCCTCCATTTCATAAGAAAGCAAAGACACAGACTCTGAAGAATGCAGTTCTTAATGACAACACAAGAGCACCTTCATTTATTCCTCCATTCAAAAAACAAAGAACTATTGTCCAAGAGAGTTCCTCTAAAGCACAGGAGGAGGATCTGCACCACCTTCCCTTTATAACAACCTCCAACAACAACACTTATGCACCACCCAGTAAAAAAACACAAAGCACTAAAGATTTAATTGAAAATAAAAGTACAGGTAATATGCAGATAGTGGCCTTGGTTGACACTACAAATGATAATATGATGACTAATCAGATTCTTCCTATTGGCTGTGGATCAGAGGACTCTGTTGCAGGGACACTGGGTGCTAAGGACACAATATCCAGAAATCCAGGTGCAGTCATCTTTCTGGCGAAATTCTGTATGATACACTGTAAATACTCACTAACATAACATAAGAAAAATAATGATGTCTTCTTGATTTACAGACATGTTTCAGAATCTTGAAAATGTGGAACTGGCACGAGATATGCAAGACATGAGAATCAGGAAGAAAAAGCGCCAAACCATTCGTCCTTTGCCAGGCAGTTTGTTTCTAACCAAAACCTCTGGGGTGTTGAGGATCTCTTTAAAAGCTGCAGTAAATGGAAAGCTTCCTACAAGATACACACAAAAACAGGCAAGGCCCAAGTTCTCACTGTCCTTCAAAGGATATTTTTTTGATTTTGTTCTTTTTGGTTAACACTTAAGACATTAAAACTGTGTTTTAATATATTAATGTTCGTGTTTTTCAGCTGTATGGATATGGAGTGCAACAGTATGTGTCGGAGATCACTAGTGAAACTGCAGAAGATTTTCGCTTCAATTTGCAACAGTTCCTCAAACAGGAAGCATTTATAGATTGCGGTGGTGTTCAGCTTGCTGATGGAGGATGGTTGATCACCAGAAACGATAATACTGCTGGGAAGGAAGAGTTTTATAGGTATTCTCTTATTGCATTTATCTTCAATTTCGTAATGCCTTGTAAACCTGTTATACCATTTGAGAAACCAGATGTATACTTTGCATCTGCAAATGCAAGGTGCAGGCAGATTGTACTGAGGATCATTTTGTTATACACTGTCCACAGAGCATTGTGTGATACCCCAGGTGTGGATCCTAAACTGATTAGTGAGGAGTGGGTATACAATCATTATCGGTGGATTGTGTGGAAACAGGCCTCCATGGAAAGGTCTTTTCCAGAAACAATGGGCAGCCTCTGTCTCACCCCAGAGCAGGTGCTTCTACAACTCAAGTACAGGTAAGCAAAATGTTAAAAAAAAACAAACTACTAAACTTCTTCTTTTCCTTTGTCATACGTCTCGATTATCTTGATATATTGGATTGTTGAACAGTCCAGCATATCTAATATCAAATTAAATGTTTTAATTTAAAAAAAAGATTGAATATTAATCAAATGTTTGTTTTCTAAGACCTTTAAACATTTATGTTATTTTACATTTCTCAGATATGATGTAGAAGTGGACCACAGTCGTAGACCAGCTCTCAGAATGATCATGGAAAGGGATGACACACCAGCCAAAACCTTGGTTCTCTGTGTTTGCGGGGTTGTCTCTGGGGGTCATTCACCAAACAGAAAGAGTTACAGTGACACCAAGACTCCACAAGGGTCAGATGCTAAGGTTGAAAACCAGTCTGCAGTTGTTTGGCTGACAGATGGCTGGTATGCCATTAAAGCCCAGCTGGATGAACCTTTAACTTCCATGCTTCACAAAGGTCGACTGGCTGTTGGTAGGAAGTTGATCATCCATGGGGCTCAGCTGGTGGGGTCGCAAGATGCCTGCTCCCCTCTGGAGGCACCTGAGTCGCTCATGTTAAAGGTACTTGAAGGGGGAAACTAAACATAGTTCATGAAAGTTCGAGATAACATCAAAATTACTGTTTTGATATTTCTTTTTATAGATTTGTGCCAATAGCAGCAGACCTGCACGGTGGGATACCAAGCTTGGATTTTTCAGAGATCCCCGGCCATTCCTGCTTCCTGTTTCCTGTTTGTACAGCAATGGAGGGCCAGTAGGATGTGTGGATATCATCATACTGAGAAGCTACCCCATACAGGTGCATTTAGACTTGCCTTGTATTGATGAATTGTTAGTGATGTTTCTGGAGATGAACCCTTTTTACTATATTCTTGTCAAATTTTGCAGTGGATGGAGAGGAAGTCAGATGGAGGCGTTGTATTTCGTTCTGTTCGTGCAGAAGAGAAAGAGGCGAGACGGTACAACAGCCACAAAGAAAAAGCCATGGAGACGCTTTTTGCCAAAATTCAAGCCAAATTTGAAAGAGAAGAGAAAGGTGGGAATCACGTTATTGATTTTAAGTACAGGCTGAAATGGAACAAGTTTTAACATGCTTTCATCTTCAGATAATCTCAAACCTCAACATAGAAGACGGACAATAAGTCATCAGGATGTTGCAAGTCTGCAAGATGGAGAGGAGCTGTATGAAGCAGTGGGGGACGACCCAGCTTATCTCGAGGTGATAAGATATGTATTATGGAAAATTTTGACTGAATTTCACAAAAAAAAAGGGAAGTGTTTCAGTTGCTGTCTAAAGAAAGGCTGATTTATTGGAATATCCTAGGCTCATTTGAGTGAAAAACAGTTGGAGACTCTACACACCTACAGGCGTTCGCTGATGGAGAAGAAACAGGCTGAACTGCAGGATCGATATTGTCGTGCTCTAGAAGCCGAGAGCAATGAAGGCATCTGTCCGAAACGAGATGTTACACCTGTTTGGAGACTCTGCATCGCTGACTCCATGGAGCAACCTGTCCATGGTGTGTCTTCTTTTTTGTTCTTATTTGACTCAAAAATAACGTTAACTTATGTATTACAGTGCATTCAGATACTGGTTTTAATTTATATATATATATATTTTTTTTTTCTTTCTTTCTGGTTTAGTTTACCAGTTGAATCTGTGGCGACCGTCCTCAGATCTTCAGTCTCTACTGAAAGAAGGCTGTCGATACAAAGTCTTTAACCTCACCACTTCAGATGGAAAGAAACGCAGTGGTATTGAAAGTGTTCAGCTCACTGGGACGAAGAGAACACAGTTTCAGGACCTACAGGTACTGTAGGAAACAGAGTGTCTTTAGTGCATGCAGTATAGATGTTAAATTACTTAAAATATATACAAATTACATAAATGATGGAAAGTTTTCCTAAAATGTATGTGTCACTATTCAGACGTCCCAGGAATGGTTATCTGCACGTTTTCATCCAAGGGTGTCCACCAGCTTTGTGGATCTTCAAAACACAGAATTTCAGCCACTGTGTGGAGAGGTTGATCTCACAGGATATGTCATCAGTATCATAGATGGACAAGGTGGGTACTGTATTTTTTCCACTTTTTATGTCATAACTACACTATATACTAATTAGTTGTATTTTGATCACAGGTTCCTCTCCTGCTTTTTATTTGGTTGATGGGAAACTCAACTTTGTTAAAGTGCGCTGTTTCAGCAGCTTGTCTCAGTCTGGCCTGGAAGATCTTGTAAAATCCCGAGTGTTGTTGGCTCTGAGCAACCTGCAGCTGAGAGGCCAGTCTATGTCTCCCACTCCTGTTGTGTATGCTGGAGATCTCACTGTCTTCTCTACAAATCCTAAGGAAGAACATCTACGGGAATCCCTTAGCCAACTCAGAAACCTGGTCCAGGTACAGCACTAAAATCCAAAGTCTGTAAAGCTGCAGACTTGCCTCAGAATGTTACCCTGTAAAGGTTTACTCATTTAAAGATAGCATGTTCAAAGGCTAGATTCTCTGAATTAACTTTAATGTGTCTTGAATAGTATTGGAAATGAATTGTGATGAAATGACAAATCTTAGGTTTAGGTAGTCTCTCAGGCCTTCAATAGGTATTGTTAATTTTCTTTCACATACAAAACAAATACAACATACTTTAATCAGCATTCTGTTTGCACAGGTGCAAAGTGTACATAGGAGATACGAGCAGTATGAAATTGTTATCTGTTCCTGGAGTTATTGTTCTTTTTTTTTTTCTCTGCTTCACATCCTTGGATACAACTCTAATTTTTGTCCTGTGTTTTCAGAGTTACGAGAACTTTTATCAAGTTGCTGAGGAGAAGCTTTCACGTTTAATCAAGTCTGAGGGGCTGAGCTCCTCTCCAGCTCTACAACCACGTACCCCAGCTTCTACAATGGACCAAAGACAAGACACAAAGACAAGTGTGAGTTTGTGTATTTGTAGTGAAAACTGGGGCTGTTCAATACATTTGATTTCATAACCACTTCCTGTTGATTTAAAAACTAAAAATGTGTTCTCTACATAGATTATATCTCAGCAACCATTCAGAAACCTTGGGTCCTTCACACCTGTGAGCAGAAACACTCCTGCTGCGTCGTCTTCAACGGAGAAAGACCCCAGAAGCCTGAAGCGGAGACGAGCTCTAGACTACCTGTCTCGTATACCATCTCCACCTGGTCTCTCTTATCTAAGCTCAGTGGCTTCACCGTGTTTAAATAAGACGTTCAACCCTCCTCGGAGGTCTGGGACTCCTAGCACTTTAAAAACTGTACAGACTCCAGCTTCCAAACCTGTCACTTCACCAGTGGAGGATGAATGGGTGAATGATGAGGAACTGGCAATGATAGATACTCAAGCGTTGTGTGTTGATGATGTAAATAGATAAAAATATGGTGAGCATGCTATGGCTTTTTAAAAAATTTACAAATGAGTGATTGTAAAGGCCAAAGGCTGCATATGGCACATATTCTGTGGTGGTTTTGTAGTCTTGCTAGACTCATTAAAGCAGTGAAATCAGTTCAAAACATGTCATTACTTCATACTAGTCTACTATCCCTTCAGGCTTTTTTGTCTTTAAAGGTAAGTAAATTAAACAAATTAAGAATTGAATTCCTGCAGTTTAGTTCTGTGATGATCAGTCTTTGTTCTGTGTCTGAGGACAAATACATCATGTAACTGAGGGCTGACCAAGGCACTTATGTGACGCTGGTGACCCATATGTAAACTGTGACATACTACAGGTGGTCATTTTTTGTAAGTGAGTGACTGGTGTCATGCATAGGATAGTGTAATACTGCTCTGTCTTATGAGGATAATAGTGGTTATTAAAATATGAAACATTAGTGTTGAATCAGTCCACAAAAGATGATGGGCAACCATACAAAATGTCACAAATTTAGTTTTACAGAAAAAAAATCACTATACAGGGTATCTCAAAAAAGGTTTTTCAATGGCAACTGGACTTGTTTTAGTTCCTTTGCGACGTTTCGCCCTTTCATTCCAAAGGGCTTTCTCAAGTCTGACTGACTGGTAGGAGTGGCAGGTTTATAAACCCCGTGGAGTCCTCAAGTTGGTGCTAAACCTGCCACTCCTACCAGTCAGTCAGACTTGAGAAAGCCCTCTGAAATGGAAGGGTGAAACATTGTCAAGGAACTAAAACAAGTCCAGTTGCCATTGAAAAACCTTTTTTGAGATAACCATGACCTGGCACCCATGACACTATGCAGGGTAGATAGCACAAACAGTATATTTTAAACTTTGTGCCTACAGTTTATGTTTAAATAATTAAGGCAGAGTAAAATCTAGTATCCAATTAATATCATCTAGTAGCCAATTAATAAGTACACATGTTCAGCCAGTATTTCAGTAATGCAATCCAGCAGCCCTTCTATGACTGGTCAAATCAAACTCTGGCATTGTGTAGAAATGTGTACATTCAGTTATATTTCTATTATTCTATAAGTGAAAGTTGGTGATGTACTGAATGTGTAGTATGAGTGCTGTGCTGTGCGTAAATACTACAACTGTGTATAATATTTCATTAAGTCCGCTATTATAGCCTCTAAAACCTTTTAGGCGACAAAATAATTTCATAGTGTGTTGGATAATGATTATTTACTATGTTCCACTTCAGTCCCGCTGGTGGCGCTGACTTTCCCAGATACCGGGTTACCTACTGTTAATGAGGAGGAAGAAGAAGAAGAATTACGTAACTTCCGTAAACAGAAGTCACCTGCGATACTGAAAGCGTTTACCGGGTGTTTTAGATTAATGCTGTTATCCTCGTTGTTTATGAATCATCAATATTTACGGTAAGCATTCATGGACAGTATCATTTATCAAATGTTATTATGTAAGCAAATAATTTAGCGAAACATAATTTTTCTTCTGTGTAACTCGTGTACTGATATCAGCGTTAGCTAACGCATAGCTCTTGGACCTGGTTGTGACTTTAGCTTCAGTTCATGGAAACTATGACCTCAGTTATCATCAGAACACAAACATTATTAAACTAGCTAATTTATACGTACAGATATACCCATTACCATGACAACCCACAACTGGTTTTGTAACGTTAACCATGAATTTGCTGCATCAAAACTGTAATAATAAAACTAACTGCATACAATCATGAGTTATAATTTATATTTTTTTGTGTATGTAATGTATTAACTGTGTTTACTTATTTTCATGCAGATGTCTTATAGTGAATCTTCCTGTACGAACCGTCCGGACATAGGAAACTTTTATGTGGGCGAAGATAATAGAGAGGACTCTGCTGATGGAAACAAAAGTGTGAGGAATGACTGCAGCAGTCCAAACAGCAGTGTGAAGGAGAGAGTGTTAAAGGAGGTGGGACTTACCAGTACCACATTCATTGGTCCAGCATTACCTCTAGAAACAAACAAGTCTGACATTGATGACAAACTGAGCGAGTTTTACAAAGAGCTTGAAAAGGTCGATACACCTGATGGTGCTAGTGGTAACCCAGGGAAACAAGATGAAGGTTTTGTTCATCCACCCACACCTCTTAAAATATCTAACACCAAAGAGACTCAGGATGTAAGCCAGGAGAGATTTGTTAAAACGAGTAAATCTGAAGAAACAGGCAGCTACGAGAAAAGCAGTGGACAGAAACAATCACCCTGGCCACACTGGTATCAGAATGAGCCATACTACAGTAGGAGACCAAGACAGGGCCTTGAGATGAGCACTGGTGGAGCTGCTTATGCACAGAATCAATGGCGTCGTCCTCAACCACGTCACAGAGTGCCAAACCCAAGATTTCACAGACCACCATTCCATCACCCAGCACCCCCATTTGAATTCCTAAATCCACAAAACCCACCACGACACATAAATCCCATTTGGAATGAATCAGGCATGTCAAACCAGTATCAAGAGGACTCACATTTTCCAACATTTTGTAGTTTCCCACCTCCAAATGACTGCAGTTTCCCCCCTCAGGGCTTTTATAGAAATTCCAAACACCCGTTTGACAGGGACGAACAGGGTTGTAACTACAATGCACAAACAGAAAATGTAAATGTTGGATGGCCTAGAGACAGAGAAGAAGAGTTGTCTCAACTTGGTGAACATTATGAAAGGTGCCAGACATTTGATTCAGAAAATGAACAGTGGGAGCAGCAACATCACTGCCGACCTCCTGATAACACCCGTGCACACCATTCCTCCTTGGTGCTGATCTTGATGAGGGGATTACCAGGATCTGGGAAGTCAACATTGGCTAGGTACATGCTTGTGTAATCTTGAGTCTCATAAATTAGTGCACTGTAATCTTAACTAAAATGACACCAATTGTTTCTCACAGAGAGTTGCTCTCCACTAGTCACACTGGGCTAATTCTGAGCACAGATGACTACTTTGCTCACAAAGATGGCTACTGCTATGAACCAGGACTTCTTGGAGCGGCACATGAATGGAACCAGAGCAGAGGTATTGTCTCCCCAAATGCTCACTCAGGTTAAGTTTCCACGTGATGAAATAAAAAATGAATATATATCATCTTTGTCAAACTTTAATCAAGAGTTTTTTCACTGTCATTTGAACAATTTCAGTCGCATGTGAAGAGAAGTTACTCTGGTCTGGTAAACCAGCCTGAAACATTAAAAATATGCCATTTTACCCTGTAACATGTTTACTGTTTGACTACTGTATACAAGGTCATCAAGTTTTCCCGTGTGAATAAAGTTTTAGAAATGCATTTTGAAGTTATTTATTTTATTATTTCAATCATTTTTTTGTGTTCAAACTTTTCAGCTAAAGATGCTATGCACCATGGCCGGTCTCCCATTATTATTGACAATACAAACATCCAAGCCTGGGAAATGAAGCCATATGTCAAAATGGTAGGTAGTGATGTCACTTATTAACTTTTTAATTATTTACTTACAGTGTTTTGTTCCAGTTGCGAATTTTCAACTATTTTACAGGCTTTGGAAAGAGGATACAAAGTGGACTTCTGTGAACCTGACACCAGCTGGAAGTTTGACCCTTATGAGCTAGAGAAGTATGAGTTCTTAATTATTCCATTCTATGCAGGTGCAGATTTGAAAAAAGAACTTACAGAAACTTCACCTCCTAACATGACTGCTTTTCCCTGCTTTCCCTCCAGGAGGAACAAGCATGGCGTTCCCCATGAGAAAATCGCACAGATGCTGGATCGCTTTTCTATTCCCATGTCCACAGACATTGTAATGAATTCACAAGAGCCACATCACGTCAACCAGAGGCGTCGACCACAGATGATGAGAAACCAAGATTTTCATTAATTTGTGCAGGGACTTAAAACCAAATTATTTGCCTTGAAGAACAACTTTTATAAGATTATACATATTTGTTAGTTTTGCTTCTAGATGATTTTTTTAATATATATATTTTGTATACTGTAAATCCTGGAGTATTTTGTATTACATTATTGATATTTTACAGTTTTTGTCAGAGTTAACAGAAATGTTGACCTCATCTGCCTCAAGTCAGTGTTGTGTCATGAGGCTAAATAACAAATAAATCTGTATAATGCAGTACAGTACAACAACAGCGCTAACTACAGATGGTGCTCTAAAGCAAAAACTAAACTTGAATACTACTTATACAAAATACTGTCCAGTCTTGGTCAACACTCTGAACACAAGTGAACCATTTGACCAAAGCAGAACAACCACAGTACAGCTGCAGAAAATTATTGTGAGAGCACAATACTTATCAAAGCAACAGCTCTTATATTCAGCAGTATAACAGTGTGGAGAGGTCTGTATCCAGCAGCACTCATTACTGAGTCTCACAGGAAATCACATTTTGCCTTTGTAGTCCCTCTGGTGTTCATTAGAGCTGCACACAGAGGTGCTGTTTTGTCTATTATGTTTTTCTGATCAGTGAGGCTGCGTAGACTGTTTTTACTCAAACGCATCTTCACATATGTTTAATCTGGTCAGTTTGTATATTAGCACCAACTGTATCTACTGTAATTCAGTGCAGTAGATGTAGTTGGTTAAAATATAAATGCTAATTTGAAGGCTGTATGTTTATGTGGAGCTTCATGTGACAGATCTGGGTTAACTTTCGTGTCCTCTGCTTCACATTATGCAGGCTCTACCGTTTCATGTTTAAAAATAGAACATAAGAGAAGGTGACAATTAGATGCACATATAATTTTTTTTAACCATTTTTTGGCTAAGAAAGGATAATGAACAGCGGCTTAAAATATCTTTTGTGTGCATGGACAAAACAGAAACATTTTATAGTAGTAGCCCATCAGAATATACCAGTATGGCAGACTAATGCCGGTCTTTCGTTTTTAGCACATTTTGCAGTATTTTTGATTAATTCATCTTTAAGCACTCACATTGATAAATTGTGTTTGTTTTTATTTTCTCCAGTTCCTTTTGGACTGACAGACATCGCACAGGTTTTAGAAGCCCTTTCACTCAATCAGAATTTGGCAAACAGGTTTTGTTTCACCAAAGCTGTGATTTTTTTCGCACATTGTTGAGGAGCATGTGATCCATACAGCAGCAATGGGTTTTCATTAAAATAAAGTTAAACGTGAATGAATGTAAACATGAATAAAAACAGTAAATTATTTTCTACCCGACATATTGGGGGGGGAATAAGCTGCTGTATACATTGTCCCGTTGCCTTTTGTCTGTAGATTTATTAACACAAAGCTGACATTGAGCCACAGAATCCAGTACTGATGTGCAAGAAAGACTGAACAAAAAAACAAAAAAAACAGAATCAGGGACACTCAACTTCATTTACATTTCCAATTTTTCCTATAAGCTAATAATCAAAATCTGATCAGATATTGATTAACACATCTGACATTTAGTAGATATAAACATGCAGCTGTTTAGTTGGTGTCCCTGAGATAATGATGACCTTACGTTAGAGATTTAGTGAGGAGGCAGTTTTGAAGGAGCTGTTACAATATAAATGGTTGAACATGTAGTCTGTGGTATTTTATTAGAATCTGAAACAATCAGCTCAGAGGCAGTGACAGTATCTTGAAAATGAGATTAGACAGTCAATAACAAAAATCAATGAGTTAATTCTGAACTGGAGAAGGACTGCAACACTGGCCTAATGATCTGATTTATACAAGGGTCCTTCAAAAACTTTGATAGTTCCTTCTGTCTCAAATTAAGAATACCCTCATGCAATCAGCACCCAGATAACAGCTGGCATCAGAATCTTGCTAAAGCTTTGACCTTTGAAACCCTGTAGCTGTTCACCCACCCCCCCACCCACACACACACACACACACACACACACACATACACACACACACACCTTGATGAAGCCGGTAGTTCATACATGAGCAGGAAATGATAAGCTCATCTCCAGAGAAAAACAAGATTATTCTATTTTAGAATGAGTTGACCTAATACAGACAAGCCTGTAGCTAAGATACAAGTGATTATTTTATTTATACAAGAAAGTGATTTATAATGTATTGGAAGTTACTGAGATTTCTATTTCAACTTTGATTATAATGAAAAGAGCATCTCTCCTTCTGAATCTGTGCAGTATTCACTGAGTGAGACAATCTCTCAGTGATTCCACCAGCATGCCTGGAAATGATCTTGCTATTTTATTAATAACAATAATAATAATAGTTGACACTTTATTAATCCCCTTGAGGAAATTCTTGTGGACAGGCTGCCACCTTAAGGCACCAAGGTTTGGGGTTCAGTGTCTCGTCCAGGGACACTTTTTGCTCCAGCAAACCTTTAACTGATGGATTTCTGTCAGAGCTGATCACAGACCCAGAAATTCAGAAATCATTTCTTCATTAATAAAACCACAAGCAAGCTTTTGCCAAGCGTGACCTGTACTTTTAGCAACAGTGGCACAATATCCTGCGTTTATTCAATAACAGGAAATCATGCAGAGAAAAGCTCGTAAGTTTTAATCTCTTAGGAGGTAACACGTTCAGGTTTCCTCCAGCGGTGCCACAAACACCACACACTTTGGTCAGTATGATAAACTAATGGTTATTTGTGTCTATATTTTGGTTTGTTTGTGTGACTATAGTTAAGCTGGTAAAAGCTTTTGGTGATAAAAAGATAAAGAACAGAACAGACTATAACCAAATATAGTGTAAATACCAGGCTCTTGAATCAACAGAAGCAGAATATGATTTTGCTCTTGGTTAATATCTCCTCTCTCGTGTCTTGGGTTTTCTGAGTGCTTCAGTTTTCTCTGCTAGAGAGGTTACCTTGCTTTTCAGAGCAATTTCAGTGGTATGAAAACATCAATCTTCAGGCTGTGGGGCTGGTAAGAATCCTTGAAACACAAACACTGGTGGTGCCTGACTAAAAAGAGCGATGGAACAAAAACTGATAGCAACGTGGAGGCGAAGGTTTGCAAAGTTACCTAAGGGGACACGTGTTTTCAACACCTCATCTTGTTCATTGGCCAAAAGTGTAGAGTCTGTTTGTACCATGTATCTCCCAGGTGAGAAAACGTGCAGTTGTAATGTGAGGCAGCCTGCAGCAGAAGAAGATGTGCCTGTGATTTGAATGAAGATGATGTGAGGGAGATGTGATGAGCATTTTGTGTTCCCCAAATGGCAGTGATGAGCCACAATTAAGTCATTACCATTACCCGTCTTGGAGACAAAAAGGGCAGACGAAATCAGAGCTGACGCCCACATGGGAGGCAGACGATAACAAAAAGTGGATATGACAGGCTAATGCATGCTAATTACCACTCCACCAAGCAATGCTTAATGGTGTAGAAATCAAAGCTTTGTTATGCAGTGGTTGCATTATTTTAACCATTTCATTAATGTTGTTTGCAAATGGAAGATCAGGATGAGAAAGAAACACTGATGGACAGTGCAGCTAAATATATATGTTGAGGTTTTTCGTCTAGAGAGAGGAAGGAAATTAAAATTATTTTATTAAAAAACAAACAGCGTAGTCCTGGAATAGGCTACAGTGAGTCTACTAAGCTATTATATTTCCTCATGGTGCAGCCATTATTGCATAACAGGGGTTTCCCAGAGGTCAAAGGCGATTCAGTCTGATGGTAGAGGGGATGAGGCATAAAATAAAAGCTCACATGGGAATTATATAGATTTGTGCATAATAAAGTTTTTTTTATTTTATTTAGGATTTATTATCATTGACCATTTAATAGAGGTCATGTCAGTTTTAAAAGGATCACGAGATGGGGACCAGGAACCTATGTCTGCTTCAGTTCACGTTGTTTACTGTGGTTGTCACGTGACACTGGCGACCAATGACAGCCGTGTTTTACAACCGCACAGAATGTCATCGTTTTCCACACTGATGACCGTGGATGTCCACCACAATAACACCGGACACCAGATCACACACCCTTCAAAATAAAAGCCTAAAATTAAGTCACTCTGTTAAAAACAATGAGAACAAGTGCATAGGCCTATAATTAACTATGACGGCTGCAATGAAAGCATTCCTCTACAGTTTTATTTTTAATCACACCAAAGCCAAGAGTATTATTTTTTATATGATGCTACATAAAATGTGTAATGCTTTGTCTCCCCTCATAAGACAGTGATGTGGAGCTGCTCTTCATTTGCATCCATTCAGCCAGAGAATAGAGTAACCCTTAAAAGCAACCAAAATATATTGTACTGCCCGTACAAGATAAGAAAAATATGATTAGGAGTATTAAAAGCTTTGATTAACTCTTTTTTTTTTCTTTTTTTTTTTTTTGCAATAATCACTAAGTTTCAGTTAGTGACCTTAGAATAGTGACATTTCATTGAATAAAACAATGACCTTATCTCCACTGGGATGAGTGAGAATCTTCATCAACATACACTGACCTTGTAACGTTTGCTCTTTGACTCCTTTTTTTTTCATCAGCCTGTTGTGATCCTATCGTCATCGTCACAGGGGGAAAGCTTTAATTTTGAAACACACCACCGGAAGTCGTGATCTATACTCTTACTGCCTTGACAGGTGTTAAGGTTCAACA
>JAUBNQ010000005.1:6037936-6052399 GCA_032353495.1 Ctenopoma kingsleyae | reverse complement strand
GACATCTCTGAGATGCTTTGATCACCACAGATGCAGAGAGAAATGATACACAACATGTACCCATGGTTTGTGGTATGCTGGGAATCATAGGGGAGTCAAAAAGCAGAAATATTGAGTCAGGCTGTGGTATTGCTGGAATGTTTTGGAATGATGTTTTGTATTGTAGTCATCTATTATACACAGCTGTGTACACTTCATGTTACATAAGCCTGCTGCATGCAGCAGCATAAAAACAAAAACAGATTATTATGTTCTGACACATACTATCCTTAGGTACAAAGTAAATGCTGCTTGATGTAAATGTTATCAGAGCAGATCAACTTTGATCATTTTTCATTCTGTAGATCTATTGTAGTTTAACCCTGTCGGTGTTTGTTGTCTTAACAGACTCATTCTAGTTCTATGTTGCAATAACACGTAGCATTGCTGGCAGGCAAACCTGCGACTGTACAGCCACATGTTTCAGCAACACAGCTGGCTCCATTCTCTTCCCCTCAGTTTAATCTCACTGCCATGTGAAGACCACAGGCACTCCAGAATGTCTGCTCTATCGTGACAGCTGTGCTGATATCACTGATAAGGAGAAGACGGGAAGAAGACATAGCAAGTGAAGTCACAGAATGTGTTTCTCCATGTTCACTGTAAATATTCTCATAAACCATAAACCATTCGGTTTATTTATCAAAATGGCCAGTCTTGTTCCAGCAGAACTTGATGTAACTTGTAGACCTTCATATGGCTTAAACTCCAAAACATTATTGGATTTTTCTGTACATAACTCGTCATGCACACTAATAGCATCTCTTTGATCTCTTTTGCTGTTTAGCTGTAAATCTGTAGAGATTGTAATAAATGCAGAATCTCCCAGGACGTCTTCAGCAATCAAGCTTGGGTGGACTTTGGGGTATACTTGGGATCATTTCCCTCTTCAGTTTCCTCACAGGCAGCATGATTTTTTCTCCTGGGAAAGAATCTTGAATCCATCTTGATTTGTATCCCTCACACCTTCCACACTGTGCAGGTTTCCAGTGCCAGAAAGCAGCCCCAGAGTACTACCAAGCCACCACCATGCCTCACTGTAGGCAGGGTGCACTTTTTTGTGTATATTTCATTCATCTTCAGATCCATAGACCTGAAAAGTTCAACAGAACAGAATTCCAAACCTTTTGATGTTTATTTATATGATTTTAATCATATTGGAGCCTACTTTTTTGTGCGTTTGAATCAGTAGTAGTGTACATCTTGTCCGGGCATGGAAACCTTCAGCATTTAGTATGAGTCTTAATGTCCAAACTGAAACCTCAGTGCTTGTTGCCACCAAGTCTTGCTGCAGGTCTTTTGTAGTCACTTGAGGGTTTTTCTCCACCTGGATCTGCAGAAATCTGGTTCCAGCTCTTGATGATGTCCTTTTTCTGCCACATCCTGGTAGTGTGGCCCCTGTTCCTTTAACTTTGAACTTGCAAACTAGGAACTAGGAACATTAGATGCCTTTGATATACTTTTGTATCCTTTTCCCGTTTCCAAATGTAGACTGGGAGGCAGAGCCTTTAGCTATCAAGTTCATCTCCTGTGGAACCAGCTCCCAATCCAGGTTTGGGAGGCAGACACCCTCTCTACCTTTAAGACTAGACTTAAAACTTTCCTTTTTGCTAAATCTTATAGTTAGAGATGGCTCAGGTGACTCTGAACCAACTCTTAGTTATGCTGCTTTAGGTTTAGTCTGCTGGGGAACCTCCCACACTACACTGAGCTCCTCACCTCCTCCTTCTCTCTCTCTCTGTCCACTTTTATGACATCATTGCATGTTATTAACTTTGTTTCTTCTCTCCCCCCTAGTTGTGCTTCGTCCTCTCTCTCTCTCTCTCTCTCTCTCTCGCTCTCTCTCTGTATCTTTCTGCAGGTATCCTCGACCTTGGGGCTGTAGTTGCTGGTGCAGCCAACCTGCCCAGTGCCTCGTCTGTTGCTCCTTGTTTCTTCCTCTAGAGTCTAGAGGGAGTTTTTCCTCTCCACTGTTGCCTAGTGCTTGCTCAAGTGGGATTGTTGGGTTTTCTACATTATTCTGTATATATTTATATAATGTGTAAGGTCTTAAACCTTACACTGTAAAGTGCCTTGAGATGACTTATGTTGTGAATTGGTGCTATATAAATAACAATGCAATTAAACATGACAGCCAATAAACCCCCAGCCAGTTCAGAGATTTGATATCTCAAACCTGGTGCAATTAAACACCAAGTCACCAAGTGCCCTTATGGGGGTTCTGTTCAGGAGGTTAAATAATTTTAAGGCTTACAGAATAAAAACCCCAAACATACCAGAGAGAATCCAAAATTTGTTTTATTAATGTTAATGTTAGATTAAAATTTTTTCAAGCCTAGTTTAAAATCTGTAATTTACTGGAAAAGTAGTCTGTGCTCTCAGGTGTTGCAATATTTTACTGAATAGGCCACGAACTCTGACATCGTCAGTCTTTTCACTCTTCCAGCTGAAGTGAGTGGTGAACAGACAGGGAAATTATCATTCTGTAAATCTGTAAATCATCCAAACACAAAGTAATATTTTCTTACACTGACATTTGCTTCTTTCTGGGGGGATTGGCATTGAGCTTCTCCGCCTGCTGAGGAACTGCATCCAGGGTTTGGTATGTCTACCATCTCTGAAAGTTTGCTTTGGCACCCTGTGCATGTCCCCCTGGTCCTGTCTTGACATAGCTGTCATAGCAGTCATCTGATGCAGGAAGCCTTGTTGTCCTTTCACTTAATTCAACACAGCTGTGCGACACATGACTGTAATTCTATAAATCCCTTTTAGAAGATGTTTGTTTTTCTTTTAGGGAAGTTGAAATGGTCTTTACACGATAATTCAGTTCAAATCTAAACAACCTTTGTATTTCAGAGGCATCACTTTTGTGATCATCTGTGTCTTTTAACTGAGCTCTGCAACATAGGTCTGCTCATAGGTCTTTTCAGTAATTCCTCCACAGACTCTAAACAAGTCATAGCAACGCAGCAACTGCAGATTATTTTCTTTATGTAACAGTGAGATAGTGAAGACAGTGAAAGACTATTCACGTGACAAAAGTATGAAGAATGTAGAGAGTGTGAAAAATAAGCTGCCAATCTGAGAACAAAAAATCTTAGCAATGACATGGTGTTGACTGAAGCACAGAGACAGAGTTTGGTGCTTGGCTAGTGCAAAGTGACTACTTTAAATACAAATAGACTATCTCATCTCTTTTATTTCTTCCTTCCTTTTCCTTAGCCCCTGCAGAAGAAAAGTTTTTCTCGCTGTGACACAAACAAGATGCTTTTTAAAATTTTTTTTATTTTATCAGGGGCAGGGGCAGACAGGGCCACCAGGTTAGCTTATGACAAAATCCAGCTGTTCTCCCCCACTGGCCTTGGACTGTTCACCACTGCAGCTCAGATGCACCAACCAGAGAAACAGCTGCAATTCATTAAGTTCTTCATGAAGTGTTTAGGATTCCCAAATGTTTTTTGACGCGGGGGACTGCCACATTGTTTGTATCTCTCTCCCCAGTCACCTCGCCCACGCCTTCTGCCTCCCTTCTCTTTTCTCTCATGCATACTTTTGTTTACTTTTTTAGACTGAGCGAAGAAGACCACAGGACATATTGAGTGAGTTGCTCCGTAGTCACACTTGGTCTGTATCAACATGGACACATAAACACAAAACGTATTTACAGAAAATTTGTTTTTAATACATTGTGAGGGACCGAGCTGGAAGGCAAGGAAAGCCACAGGTAGATATTCAAAAGAAAGGGTTTTATTTACCCAAAAATGAGAAAAAATAATAAACAGCAATATACAACAAAATACTGGGCCCATAAAAGAGGTCAAAAGAATACAACTGGTTTGAAACAACGCGGTTGATTTGCCCAGACTGCTTCCCGAATTGAAATGCAGTGAAACGCAACTGAATATGCGGTGGTGTTGTTATCTTTATTCCTAAACGGGAAAGTAAACAAAATAGTGTAGGAATTTTCTCCAAAATAAAAATGCATTATTTACTTCACATCTAAATCTTAATTCCCGTGTCTTCACCTGATTGGTGGCTAATTAACCACATTTAAAAGCTCCTCTAAACTGCAGTTTATTGAGTGTGATGTTTAAGAATAATTTATTTAGCCACTAGATGTCACTGTGTTAGTAAGTTCCGAACGTTCCAAAAGATTGATTCATTTTTTGGAACAATCGTTCCAAATGTTTCAATCTCCCAAACGTTCCATTTCTGTCATCATAAGTAGACTGAATCAATCAAAAAAGCAAACTGAACAGAACCATACCACAAACAAACTGACCTAACGAACTTAACACAAAGGGTGGTATATATACTGGCTGATCAGGCCATTGTGAAACAAAAAGGGGAAGACAGAAATAAAAATTACTATTTAAACAATAAATACAAACAAAACAGATGGTCTATCAGTTTACCAAACTGAAATATAATGCAGAACAAAAACTGACATAGATACACATAATATTATCTAAAGAAATAAACAAGTTCAAAACAAATAAATCCCATTCCCCCCTTTTCAGTCTGAGCTGTTGGTCTGATCCTGTGCCTCAGCTTCTCCATTAAACCAGCTCCACCCTCTGCCACCTTGTTTGACAGACCAGGAAGGAACTCAAACCAGGTAACTCAAAAATAGAGAAATTAATTAATATCAACATAAGCAAGAAGTATGTGACAACGATGTTAACCAAATGTGTGCGCTTTCATCTAGTGAACATGAGAGCCGTGACTAATATAGTAAATTCTAAACTAAACAAATGTGTTAAAATGTTTGAACAAAGACAACTAAAGATGTGGACTTGATGTGGTTGAGTATAGACCCTTGTGTGGCTGTGGATACGGCCATCACATACCTCAACAGTTTCAATAACAATTCTGACTGTACTTTACTTTTGTGATTAATACTACTCTATTGTACCCTATAATAACCTTTCCATGTAACCTTTCACATAGGGGAAATGTAAATACAGACACCCAACAAGGACATCAGGAATGTCACTCACTTTGACCAAACATCAGGAAATATTAAGTTTGCCCACAGACCTTATCTCTCTGGTCAAATAGTGGCTTTACGGCTGTTGTTTGGCTGCTGTGCATGGATTTCTGAGTATTCCCAGATGTAAATGAGAATACTTTTTTTCACTTTCTTTCACTACTTGCACCTGTATCTGTGTATTTTTAGAAGTACAGAAGAGTGTACAGTCCAAAGAAAAGTCATCAGTGATTGGGGGTCTCCTTTTAAGAAAGTGATTATATCTGCACAGGACAGAGTCTAACTACTAAAAATGAGAAATAGAAAAGCAGGGGGAGGCTTTGAAACAATGCTGCGAGGGAATGACAGCCACAGGCAGATTACAAAGTATTTTATGAATGAGAAAAGTCAGTCAGCAATTTTCTCCCTGTGGCCACAGGTCAAACTAAGTCCAAGTGTTGATTTGTGGCTGTGGTTTCACCGCCTCACTCCTCACGAGGAGACTGAAGGAACAAGTGAATAAACATATATTAATGAATCAACACCCTCCTTGATATAAAGTCAAGGACAATTTACAG
The DNA here is from genome assembly GCA_032353495.1 of Ctenopoma kingsleyae. Classification (NCBI taxonomy): domain Eukaryota; kingdom Metazoa; phylum Chordata; class Actinopteri; order Anabantiformes; family Anabantidae; genus Ctenopoma; species Ctenopoma kingsleyae. Next base: position 6,046,813 of record JAUBNQ010000005.1, on the reverse strand, counting down.
TGTGTAGGTTCTTTCTGCAACACTCTTGTCCTATCAGGGAACTCAGGAGCAGTGTAAACAACAAGTCATCAGCCAATGAACAAGCAAATGCTCAGGCATGCCCCTTTCATGTTTACTCTGTATGCTCATCTCTCATTTGCACTCACTTTCCCCCACAATCGCTATATGTGGTGAACTTGGCTCTTCCTACGCACAGTTTCACAGAGCACTATTGTTTACTGAGGAGTGCCTTGGCTTGAATTTGCAAAGTGGTGATTTATTCTGGCATTTTGTTTTTGCTCTTGTTTGTCATTCATGTCAAATGTAAATTGTTGACAGCTTCTGTTGTACCAATAATACGCCAAACTCTACCCAGAAAGTGATGTATTACAAGAATACTAAAGGAAAAATCTCTGTTTTGACAGTGAACAATATATAACAACAATAAAATGTGTATATTTAAAAAACTTGGATAATCTCTGATTATTTAACTAAATTTTTTGCCTTTTTAAACACTAGATACTGTAAATATGAATCAGCTATCACCAGTGAGTATTTTGTACTAACATATCATTAAGCATCCTGCCAGTTCATAAATTATAATGTGACTTCTACACCACAAATAGGCCAGATGTGTAATACAGACTCCTAATTGTCAGTTTTCATATATATAGCTGCAAATAAAGACTTGAGGAAACATGCTTTTGGTTTCGGTTCAGCATCTGATCCTCTCATGAAGTTATCATCTTAATCTATGTGTAATGTGCTCCAGTAAATCATGGTGTTTCACAGCTTTCTCCCTAAACTTGAAAGCATTCTTCAGGCTGGAATTTTGAAGCCGCTGTGGTTCATCCTGCACAGCTCAGGCCGGTGAAGTCAGCCATTCCTCACAGCCTGGGAGCCCATTTCACCTTGTTCTTTTACGGTGCCAACTTCTGCTACTGCCTCCACCACCCATTTCCCCCCCCCCCTCCTTTCTCCTCCCCTTTCCATCTCCCAACAAGTACACATTCCCCCTGCTCTTACGCATATTGTGAATGGCTTACTCACTGCTGGATGAACACTCCTGCAGGCCTCCAGGGAAACACAAGCGAAGAGGTGATAGTTGTGATGACAAGCTTTCCTTTTAGCAGAATAGGCCTGTGGGGACATAAGTGTGGCTTTGCAAGGGACTGTCCAACCCTCTCTGCTCTTACTGTTTCGCCACAATCTCAGTGCATCTATGTGGGCAACACAGGAAACTTTTTTCCACCCAGCAGGTGAGTCTTTTGTTTCCTGTGTTGCTGTGAATCTGACTCAGGGATGACTGGCATCTGCTTACAATGAATAACAACTCTGGATTTTTCTCTTCACTAATTCATATAATTTATATAGCTTGTTTATACACAAGAAACCCTGTTCAGGACCTTTTCCTTTTGAAGGTTTCTTTTTACTAAATAGCTTGTTTACTTGCCTTCTCAGTCAACACTGTCAGTTCATTTTCACTCTGTGATTCCTTCTCTCTATTTAAATCTGTTTTTCATTCAACTGAGAGTAATGAGACCTTATTTGCATGGTGTTTTTTTAAGAGGGGGTTCTTGGAATGAATCTTAATCTCCTGTACACTCAGTTCATATTCACCATGTAAGGACAGATTTTATATCAGAGCCTATATAGTAATTACAGTTCCTTTTTGTGTAAAGTTGCTATATAGAATTGTGAATGCATGTGTAGTTTATTAATGCAGTTAACTGATTTATGTCTTCAGAGTTAGATTTTGTCCTTGTATAAGGTTGCTTTAACTGGGGTGAGTTTCCATATACAGTATACACATTTGTGTGTGTGTGTGTGTGTGTGTGTGTGTGTGTGTGTGTGTGTGAGTGTTTGTCCGTGTGTGTCTCAAGGCCATGGGGAAGTCGCTGCCAAGTGCAGCTTTCACGCAGGAGGATCCGAGACCCTTTTGTGCTATTTTGTAGCTTTGTTGTGCTTTTTACAAAATATTCTGAAATAACAGATTGAACTTTTCTAGAAGATGAAAGAGAAAATTTTCTACCATCTTTTGAGGAATGTCTTGGATGACAATAATGTGTAGTGCCACAATATTGCATTGTTTGTTTTTATGTGTGTACTGTGGATGTCTCATACCTGCACCAATAGGGTTTTATAGAAGTATTTAATGAAAGGGTAAGCGGGATGTTAATGACAGTCAACCAGGGACATCATGCTTCCTGATGAATGTTGTAGAGTGTACTAAATCATGTACTGGGGAAGAGAAGTCGGATTCCTCTGTGCAGTGATGTCACCTCAATCGTGTATGAAACAGATCCAGACTTGAACAACCCAGCCTGAGCCAGATGTTGAATTTCTCAGTAAACTCTTGGCTGGCTCGCTGGCTGGCACGTACTCAGCTGTTCTAAGCTGGATTTAGAAGATTTACATTAATCTCTAGTAGCATACAGAGACTTTGATAATAATAAAGATGCACTGAAATTCTCCAAGAAGTATGTATAATTGTTCTTGTGTCTTTACTGTGGTCTGTTTAAATTCAATTTTAAAGTCTTCATTTCTCTGTGCTTGTTAATCACATAGTTTCATTTCTGTTTATTCAGGTTATTTGCTGTGTGGTTTGACGAAGAATCTCGAGTGAAAAATGGAGATCCTACATGTCAAGCACAAGTACCTGTGGATTTATGTTTTGAATTATGAGAAACTGTAGACTAAAACAAAAATGGAGATTCCACCTGTCATGAATGTGAAAGAACATCAGTTTTGGACACATTTTGCATCACACAAATTTACAACACAGGAGTCACCTCCACAAAGCCCTTCCGTCTCAACTAATGGCTCCCTAGATCATGGAGGAGATGTTCGTCTCCGTGAAACCCAAAACTGCTCGCCGTTGGAGCTACATCTGGACAAAACCCAGTTGGCGACGAGAGAAGAAGAACAAGCAACATTCAGTCCTGTCAATGCACCTCTGGACCCGAGTTTACTGGTCTCCACTCAGCTTCATGAAGCAGGTAATATGTCTACATCACCCTGCGCAGCTGAAGACAGCAGTAACGTTCCACTTCCTGTTGCAGAAGGCCAGCCAGACCAGGTGGTTCAGAAGCATATTGGTCAGTTAGTGGATTTAAGCTGTGAAATCATAAAAGCGGACTTTACTAAGTTAAAGCCAACCTCAAATGGCAGTCTCATTAGGCCTCCAAAGGACTCATGCCCCATCTTCAGTGTGGACTCCACTCCTCCCCTCACTCTCCCTTCACCTGTCCTTGATTCAGGCCAGAAGGTCTTGGATGTCCCTTGCATCGTAAAGCACAAAGTGAGCTCCATCACCTTTTCAGACTACAGCTGCACCCCCAGAGCTGACAGCCATGCTTTTGTCAATGAGAGCTCTGACGATGGAGGGTCTTACCCAGAGGAGGATGACTGTCACGATGATGATGATGACGAGGACGAGGACGATGAGAATGAGGATGAGGATGATGACAATGACGGTGTGTTCCTAGAGCTGCCTCAGAGTAGAGATCACAGATATAGGAACAGTAGCAAAGACCAACAGGAGAATGGTGCTATGAGCCCCCGAACAGAAATCGATCACACAGCCAACAACTGTGGTTATGAAGCAGAGGCGGAAACCAGCAGTAAGGAGGTATGCTGCTGTTTTAAGATCATCCAAATTTATTGAAAAGTGTCCCTGCACCATTGTCTTAATCTAAAACAAATGTTGTCATTTACAGTGTAAAGAGGATTGATAATTTCTGGTGTAATGTGAAATGTCTCACAGTCATGTCACCAGCATGTCACAAAGCCATTTATGTTAATTTATCACACATTGTTCCATATGTGCGATATATTTAAATTAGATTTTAAATAAAAATTTATATAATGTAATAATAATAAAAATAATAAAATACAAGAATACTAAATAATAATAAATAAATTATTATTAATTATTAAATAAATTTAATAAAAGTGAGCAGAAAAGTTTGCATATGTAAAAAATTGATTTGAGGCGACATTTGGAGTTAGTTTGTAGTCAGCCAACTGGCAGCAGCTAACACCATTATCGTGTGAGATAATGCATAGTTCATGCAACCATGTAGGAGGACACTGACATTTGTACCGGTGAAACACAGATTCAGGAGGAATGCAAACAGCTTCTGCTTCATTTCCACTCCCACAGCAAGCAGCAGTTTTGACAGAGTCCATCACAGGCTGTTTTACCACTGAACTTAGCCTTCCATTACTGACTAATCCTCTCCCTTATCTTTAACAAGTCACTGCACATCTCCTTTTCACACAACCTCTACACTGACCTTGGCTGTAGCCATTGTGTAACCCATCATCCCTGCTTTCTATTGCCCTTTTACTGTCTCTCATGGGCATTCATAAATATGTTCAAATCTGTTGGATATGTTTTCTGTTGCAGCTAGAGGGAACATGTGCACATAACTGCCATGCTTTTCTAATCAGTCCACAGATAATAGTGCACATGTAAACAAGGCAGAGTAAATGTCTGTTGGAGATTAGCTTCACTGTCTGTTGGTTGGGTTGGATGTTGAGATAATGCCAGCTCTATGTGCAGAATGACATTCTGCTCTGAAAGGGTTGTTTTGGAGAAGAGTGGAAGAATGCAGGGAATCCTGGGAGCCTGTTGTAAATATAATCAAAGGACAGCAGATCAGTACTTCTCATGCTGCATCACTACAAGCTCTGTTATCATATGGAGGATTACAATGTGGGAATTACTGTAGGAAAGTCTTAGATTTGAGACAACAGTTTGTGAAGTCCACTGAATTATTGAAAAGTACAGTAAATGTGAACATGTCACTTTCATTGCTTTAATTTTATAGTTTATGAAACACTGAATGCACTCTGGCTTTTCATTTCAAGTTTAAACAGTGTGCAGTATATGTACAAGTTAGCTTAGATGTTTAGGGTAAGTAAGAGGGTATATGAACTATAATTCAATGTTGTGGAAGCTACTTATACCTTCTGGAGAAATGCAGTTTGGTTAATGAAAGCTACTTAGAAACAGTAGTTAAAAAAACTCCCATTTGCTCAAAGGTCATACTCAGACTTTTAAAAAAAATACTAAAAAAAATAATAAAATAAAATATCCTACTATTCATGGGAAGTGTTGAAATGTCAACTTCATAAGTCACCAGTCCATGAGGGTGTTTTACACCATACAGTATTACTCATTTGGCCAGGTTACTTCTAAAATAACATGCAAAAAGGTCTCTGAACTATCTATCACTATCTCAGTGTGAAAGAAGTTGAAATACTTGCAGACTATTGCAAAATGTGAATTAATTACATGTAGTTCATTCTCCAACATGGCTAATATTCATTGTTAAATGAATTTTCCATGGAACAACTTCAGGCTGTCCAGACAATGATGGAATGTAAAGCAGATGGACAAAATATTGTAGGTTTAAAAAAAATGTGCTGTCTGACTGAAGAATGATAAAAACTGCAAAGCATGTCAGCTGCAGGTTAAGTTTAACTAGAGAAGTAATGCAATAGTACATACTCTAGATGCACTTGTTGTAGGTAACCATATGAGGGCACTGTATGCATAGTGTTTCCACTTAGTCTCATCTCATGACTTCCTCTCTGTTTGCATCATTTAGCCCATAAAAAAACATTTCCTCACTAGTCTCTCTGACTCTACATGTACGATATGGTTGTGCCTGTGTTTAGCTGTTGTTTTGCACTGCAGGATGTGTAATTTATTCCTCCGTGTAGCCAGGTAGCTGTTGCCCTTTCACATGACAGGCTGCTACATTTGGACACCTCCATGGTGATCTCTGGCACTCTCTGTGGGTGGCACAGACTAGGCACCGAGCCCAGAGCTCACACTCTTAACTCCTCATTTCCATGTCAAAGCCGCTGTGTTGGCGTTCACAATGTGGCCAATTTACGCTGATAAAGTTATAGTCAGCTCACATTTAGTTGTCCCCAGAAGATAACATTAATGCATTTTTCTAAAGGATTGACTCATACCAGCTCAGTTGCCATGGTGTGAGGACTTCACACAATCACCAGAGCCAGATCGAGATGAGAGACACGAAGAGGTGAATCAAGGCTAGAATCTCACTTCAGCGTCAAGCCTCCTTTGGACTTTATGTTAGTCTAAGTACAAGTGCCCACATTCCTAAACAGCATCTTGTAGGGATGGCACTGAAAACAGATGTTGTGAATGTGTCCCAGAGGTCATAAAGTCTTCGGTTTCTTTTCATTCTCTCCTTCATCTTACACATGATCAGTAGTTTAGCTCGAAATAATAAGGTTCTTTAAAACAAATATCTTTAGAAATCAATGTATTTTAGTTTTATTTATAAATATCATAATTATTCATATTTACATGTGACATATTCTGAACTGATAATTTAGAAATAAATCTATAGTTCCATCATGTGTTGCAAGCAGAGACTCAGATATAATATACTTCTTGTCAAGTTTCATCCTTTTTCATCAAATCCCATATTAAAATACCACAAATCATCTATGTATGTTCACACCATGTACAGCATGTAAATAAACTATGTTGTCCTTATCCTGTGATGGCACTCTGCAGCTCTTTGGAGAATATCTAGGAAAAACAGACATAGAAACTGCCAAAGTTGGAGGAGTTGCCTGACATCAGTGCTGATTTCCGCAGGTTTACTGGTTTACCTGCGTAATCTTGTCACTTACTACAGCAGTAGCTGTCAGTTGTGTGTTCACACAGACTTCATGAGGTCTGGTTTCTGTTTGGTTCTGAAGTGGATGATCACTATTTGTTATCGATCAATCTAATGTTTTGATGTGTGCACATGTGGAGTATACAACTACGTGAAGGCACAGAGGATTGAGCTGTTTAAACATACCGATCCCGTGTCAAGCTTTTTAGAGTCCCTGGTCAGTGCAGAGCTCGAAAAGAAGACATCGCAGAGAAGGGAAGCTTTATTTTTTTCCTTTTAGTGACCCTGGATGACCCATCAGGCCTCAGAGGTCAGCAGGGGATTGGCCAGATTTAGGTCATTCCTCAGGGATTGAGTGGAAAAAGGCACTTTCTTCACTCATGGGTCAGTCACCTGACCCTGGGTGGTCAGCAGGGTGAATGGAGCGTCTGGTGTCTGGTCCCTTAATTCCACAAAATTTTGTTTGTCAGTGCTTTAAGTTATAATATAATTTAAATGCAAGGGTGAATTTCTATTTAGAAACATATGTATGTTTGTTTGTAACAGTTACTGAAAGTAAACAGTCTATTAAGAAGTTATTGGAAACACTCTCAAAATAGGGTCTCAGTATGGTCTGTTCTCATTTGGACTCCACATTTAGTTTTTTTCTCAGTATATTTTTAGTCAAACCACAATGAATCAGCTAAAAAACCAAAACAAGTGTCATATATGTTTCCAAAATAATTCAAAAATATTTATTTAAGCCTTTGTGATAGAGACCACATCCTGTCTAAGACACTGTGGGGGTTTCCCATCAGACCATTTAATTAAATGAAACTACTGTATTGTGCGTTTGGGGGACTGTGATTCACAAGCAGTTAACAACAATTAGGGTATAGTCGCAGTTTTTAGTTTTAAATCCAGGAAATGAATTAATGGTTTCGCTATTCTGAGGTTATTTTGGTTGTGATGGTTATGATTGCAACTGTATGTGTAGCTATTTTTAAATTGAGCTAGAATCAGATAAAGACTGCATGATTACATGCTGGTATCTGCCAGGTTTCTTCAGCCAAAACAGGGTTAAGGAAGAGGGTTTGTCTTTGTCTTTACACACTAAAAATCTTGTTTTGTAACTTTGTCGATGAACAATGAAACTTTGTTGAAAAGCAAAATATTTGGGAGCATATTACTATACTTGCAGCAGCAATATTCCAAGCAGAGCCCTCATACGAAATACATAATACTTAAATACATAAATACTTCTTGATGATTCTGAGATTTCAAGCTGGGATTCTTGAAAAACCCCCACAGTGACTGTGTTGAACACGTGACCCTCTTTAGGATTCAGTAAGAAACACATAGACATGGGACAGCTGTGGTTCAGGAGGTTGGTCTTTGGTTCGATCCCTGGCTCCTCCTGCCCATGCACACCGCTGTGTGTGACACCAGTGCCAATAAGGTAGAAAAGCATTATAAAAGTGCAGACCATGAAATCTGAAATCTCTCCTTTGCTCACATTTCAGAATGACAATGTAAATGTATGTTTTGGTTACTGAGGTGTATCATGCTGATTTATGAGGCTGGACCTCCAGTGTCCTCAGACACAGCTCCTGTCTGTGTGAGGATGGTCTATTTATATACACTCTGTGTCTGGGGAGTAGTGAAAGTCAGGACAAGGAATTCCATCATTCCCTGCATGTCACACATGTCTGGAGCCCTCCTTTGCTCTTTCACCCTGGGAAGTGGCTGAGGAGATCACATTTCCATGTGTGGTAGCAGTGTAGTCCACTGGTGTAGCATCTGCAATTTACAAGATACTTTTTTTTGGTTTGCTTGTAACTCTTTTTGACTTTAGGGCAGCATAGTAAATTGACTGGTCTTCTCACCTCACTGGAAATCTCTCATGTGTTAAATAAGTCTGGCAACAATGACAGGCAATTACTAGACTAACTAATGAACCTGATTTTACTCCTGAATTCAATTACTTATGCTGTTGGTCAGATTAAAAGTCAGATCAAAAAATTTAGTTTAACTGAAGCATATAATTAAGACACCAAGCAACTCTGATGAAGTGTCAGCAGCTCGGTTTGACACTAACTGCAAATTAATGCCTGAAAACTATACGTACAGTATGAGTGTGTGTAGCCTGTATAAAAATATGTGTGAATCAATAAGGGCATATTTTTTTCAGTATTGCTGTGAATTGCTTGCAGCTTGCAACTTTCCATAAACTGTTAAACTGAAGATT
>JAUBNQ010000005.1:6015956-6026814 GCA_032353495.1 Ctenopoma kingsleyae | reverse complement strand
AATTGTGGACACCTTTATGCAATTGCTGGTCGCTCGTCTCCAATATTCATGTGCACTTACATCAGCCTGTGCTTTTTGGATCTTGGCTGTATGTGAGGCCACGCAGTAGTGTTGGCCCATCAAAACACACAGGACTTTTTAAACTTAACTCTAAAAGCGTTAAGTTGTCTTACTTGCATGTTGCCCTTAAGAATGTGTGTGGTGCATCAGAAGTGGCTTTGGCATTGAAAAGTCAAAGCCACTTCTAAAAAGCACATTTTTTCCACCTAGGTGAATACAGCCACACATTTTCATCTGGTCTTTGACTATATAAAGACAACCCTGGACATTATGAAACATCTTGAGATAAAGTCTTCCTATAGTTTCAGGAAAATCGTATTTTCATACGATTGTATCATTATTTTCGCTCCCTATTTATTCGTTGCCTAACAGGTGCCAAATCAGTGACATCATACGCTAAATTTATAAGCACATCGTCATCTGTAAGTCCAGTTCAAACTATAAAGGGTGCTGCTGGCATGACGAGTGCATGAAAAATTCCACACATGGAAAGATGGAAAATGACTTGTGATTTCCTGAGTGCAGAGGCCAACTTGGCTGTTTGACAGAGAAAGAGAGGGGAAAAAATAAGCCTGGTAGTATTTCTAGAGTTTTCTTAGTATATACAGTCATTTGTCAAGGTTGTGAAAACATTAAAGAAACTATTTGGTTAACCCACACTGAAATCGTTTAACGTTTTCGTTGCAATTATTGTAGCTATCATACATAAAATAGCACATAATACAATATAATGATACCTTCAAGGCCCTTGTACTGAATGAGATCATCATGTTTCGACATAATTTATTGCCAAATATAAATCATCTGGTTTGATTCTGTCATTGTTCATAGTGTTTGTTCATAAACTGCTTCAACTTGAACTGTGTTAGCTGAGTTATTCACTGAGAAATGGGTTTATTGTTCTGATTCCCATATCCACACTGCCAATTAAAAAAGCAGCAGTCAGTAAATCCTTTGGGGAACAACTTCCTCAAACCCACCAAGGTGAGAATGTTTTCTCTGTGCCTCATTGTGTGTCTGTGTGTGCGTGTGTCTTCAGGAATTTAGGCCTGGGTTTTGTAAACGAAGTGGAAGGAGACGTGGGCAGCTGTGTCAGGATGCAGGCCAGTCACAGGAGGACAAGCAGTCTGTGGGTGTCAGTGTGTGTACGTGTGCATGAAGGAACACAAAAGCTAACATGTTGGTCCAGCACTCAGCTGCCAACTGAGCAGAAAGCAGAATTGAGATTTAGTATGTAATGAACCAGAAGGGACTGCGCTGCTGCAGAGTGTGTGTACCTCTCCTATGAGTGCACACCGCCCTGCTGGAAATTAATCTAAAAAAAAACAACTAATTTCTCATCCAAAACTTTTTTAAATCTGGTGCACCACTTTGTAGTTGCTCTGTGCTCACGCATACGCACACACAGTTTCTCAGCCAAGAACATTTCCGCAGGTTCGGTTTACATACAATTACCACATTTGCTCAGTCACTGGCCTCCCAGATTTCCCACATAAACCACAGAGATTCCAGATGTTGCATGGAGGCAAAAAGTCTGTGCGCCTCCACTGGGCCTACAGTCCTCACCCTCACATCCTCAGGTTGGGTGAGCACGTGGCACAGCTCACACCAAACACTGTGTCTTTCTGCACTGAAGCAACGCCGTGGGTAACCATTCTAGTGGAGATTTACATAGCTGTGCACATCCACCTGTTCCCAGATAACAAAAACCACGGCACACTGTTAAAAGAGGCTCTGTCCTGGGGCAGTGTAGCACTGCGGCTTGCTTGTGGTTTCAGACCTGATTAAACAATTTGGCTCAGTAATCAAAGAGCAATAGCAGTAAGAGGCAGAGCAGACTTCCTGCATCCTCTCTGCTCACTGCCTTTAAAAGTTAAGGGCCCAGCAGGACTTGTTTGTGTTTCAGGTTGGAAACAATACCTGCAGTGTACTTCCAGGTTGTTATGGCTGCGAGTCCACACGTGCACATGAATAAAACTGATCAGTGATTTGAAGATGTTTTAGAGATACATGATGATTTGGTTTTTTACGCATGGTTGAAAAACGATCTTCTGTGTTGCTAACATAACTCAGGTTCACATATTCACACATTCATAAACACATGGTCTGAGAATACTTAGAGCTCACACAGATGTAGATTTGCTGCAGTTTGGTTTCTATTAAAGAGAATTTTTTTGTGTAACTGTTAGTATTTTGAGAACCCTGTTTTACAGCTTGAGACATTTAGAGGCAAAACTGTTATGATTCACAATAGGATTTTATATATATAACACATTTGTCGTGCTACAGGGGAAACTACAAACTCTGTTTTAGGTTTAATTTTAAGCAGCTGTCAGTTTCTTTTAGTCATTGTCAGACCAGAATCTTTACTGCAGTTCATCTCATGGGTTGAGAATCAACTTGAAACATAAACATCAACTTCCTGTTGTATCATCAGAGGCAAATGTCATGCTACACTGTTTAATAAGATGTCATTAATGAAGAGTTATCCTGTCCTCCATGTTTATTTGTGATTACTATAAAGGTGCCTTTGAGCAAAAGTCTAAAATGTGCATTTCACATCTATAGAATGGTAATTAATGGTAAATTATTCCCATGTGAAAGGAGACTCTTAAAAACCAGCTTGAAAATCAAAAAATCAATAAGACATGAGCTTATTTTACATCTGAAACTGCAGCAGTGAGAGTGATTGTGAGAGAAATGTACCTCTGTGATTAAATCCTCAGTGCTCTAATAGAAACCAGGTGCTGGAGAGTGTAAATGTCTTCCCATGCATTTTTGTGGGCAATGCAGCCTTAGCAGATTGAAACCTGACAGCATTACATGCTTTGTCATTCAATGAAACAATAGCCACATACGCTTGTCATGCCAATTTTCTATTCTTCAAGCCACTTTATACAAACTTTGACCCCTGCGAGCCCTCATTTCTATAGATGTTTCATGATATAGAAGCAGAATTCTCCTATAGGAGCACAGTTTTTCTGTTATGTACCTCCCATGTTGCAACAAAAACTAAAGTTATGTAACCGCTGTAACTGCTACAGTGGGAAGATTTGGATAAATATACCGTAATGGGGGCAATGTGAAAGTCTACTTTTTTTTTAGTGTCATTTCTGTTTAGAAAACATTTATGATGCAATTAATCATCAGTTAATTTGTGATATTAATCCTATAAAGAAAGACGTCTATTAAGGGAAGAAAACATGACATTACAATGGACATCCCTCTAAAAAAATAGAATTAGTGGCCACTTTAATGGATTGGAACCAACGTCGGCTCCTCCTTCCTCAACCCCATAATCTAAATGCAGATATACACCACATGTGTGGCTCTTCTGGAAAAATGAACTCAACTTGGGAATATATGGTCAGGAAATTTATAGCACATGCCTGGGACGAGCCCTGAGGGGCCAGGGTGGTGGTGGAGGGGAGAACTCCCCACTCCCTCAGCCTTGTTTCCATTAGGCTGGGAAGAGCAGTCTCCCAGACTATTCAAGGGGGCCTAGTGTAAGACCTCCTGGCCAACAACATGACCCAATCGCAGAGGAGAAATCAGTTTCCTCACATCTGGGATTTTCCCACTGCAGCCATGGGGCAGCATTCCACATCAGTCACCAGACATGGACACAGACAACACATACAGACACAAACTCTGGAATTTAGTGCGCAAATAAATATGTGTTTATAAAAGACGGGAAACTGAGTGAGAGAGAAGCAGACAACAAGTAGCCCAGAAAATGTGTCAATTTTTCAGGGGAAATGAGAGATTGAGTGCTTTCCAAACGCTGCGTGGCCAAAACAAACAAGTGGGTGAGTCAGCGAAGGGGAAAACATTCTCAGGCTGATTGATATTTCCTCTCCGTTGCTTCTGCTTCCATTGCCAAGTACTGCTCAATAGGCAAAGTCATTGTCTTACCAAAATGATCCTCGCTCCAATAATGCTCATCGTTACTGTGCGAGTAGTTTCTTTTTAGAGAGGAGAGACACGGCCGTGGACTGTGTGTTTACCTCTCTGGTGATTCATGTCGAGGGAGGTCAGAACCTTTTTGCTGCACTTCCTCCATCACCGTTACTCTCAGGAGCTGACAGGGACGGTATTGTCTCTCTGCACATTCCTGTGTTCTCAGTCACTGAGCCTGGAGATTGATGCCTCGTTCACAACATTACAACATCTTCACTCATCCGTCATCTTGTTTTCAGCTCATATTAAGTAGTAGTAAGATGATGGACATATGATAACGTTTGGATGTTGTCTTTGAATCAATGTTATTTTGTCACTTTATAGAGAATTAACTTCTGAGAACTTGAATTAAGGATAAATATATTACCTGTTTTATATTAAACGGACAGCATTTGTGTATTCACTTTCAACCCTTTTCTCTGTAAACTCCCTGGTTCACGTGATCAGCAGAAAACACGGCGCTTGACTCGGATTAACCCTAACCCTTCCTGAAAGGTCACAGGATCAAATGGAACAGGTTCTCCAGACAAGTGTGTGTGTGTGTACGTGTGTATTTTCTGTCCCTCAAGCTGCATTTTAGCTTGAGGTCTGAACGAGTGGGGCTGAAAATAGCAACATGCTGACCACTGGTGACGCATGCTGAGCCCCCATCCACCCACCTCCCCCACAAAAAAGCATCTATATTTTCCTCACATTGTTTTCACTCCTGTGACTTAGAGTAGAAAGTAGTAGAGTAGAGTAGAAAGCCTGACATCTGGCTTCATATGAAGGCTCAGGTGTTAATTGTGTCATTCAGTTTCAAACAGTGAGTGGAGAGATGTTTTCATGACACATCCAGGTCTGGGATCTTCCTGGCTGCACATACATTGTAATTTCATACAGAGAAAATGGATTATTATTCTCCCATCTGCAGCATGCTCATGGAGCTCAGATATCTCACGTGTGACCTTGTAATAATGTGTAAATCACCCATCGTGCCCGGTGACTAATGGGGTCTATCTCTTTATTGAAATGAAGTAATGTTAGCATAGCTTCATGTGGCGAGGGCAAACTGAGGTCAGCAGAGGCTTGTTCTTTTAAGAAACTGTCAATCTTCACTGTTAGCGCTGTGTGTTTATAATGGTATTAAACCTGTTATAACAGTAATCCCAGCTGGTGCCCAAGAAATTAAAACGGCTGCTATGATATCACTGCTCTTAGCTCACCCTGTGCCTGAATGGGCACTCTACAATGGGAGGAAATTCCTGAAATAATTATGGAGTTATGAATACTGAAGCTGTAGGCAGAAGCAGCAACCTTATAGAAGAACATATCCTGTTTATTCTTCACACACGAGTTGAGTTTTTTTAATGTATATTTATATTAGATATTGTGACAACAGAGACAAATGGTGCTGAAACTGAAGCCATGTTTCTGGTGAAGGGTCATTAAGCTACCAGTAGTTATTAAATAAATCCATATCAATCATGTTTTAGAAGCTTTCACAACAATTGAGCTGTTGCAGGTCAATATAATGTTTTACAATAATTTTGCAATATAATTAAAGTTTCAAGAAAGTAATCGACGCATTACGTCACAAATTACAATGTATTTTAGTAAGATATCGACATAAAAGTATTACTTATCACAACAGACTCATGATTCCCTATTTACCTGAAAATTACTGTAATGTTGTATCGTTTTTTTTATTGTTTTGTTGATGGTAATAATGTGAGAGGTTGGACTAGAGCATGCGATTGCTCAGTTTGTGTCATTTGAGAGCCCCAGTGTGTGTGTGTGTGTGTGTGTGTGTGTGTGTGTGTGTGTGTGTGTGTGTGTGTCTAGTGGTGGTAATGGGGTGTGAAAGGGTTTGTAGCTTGTGATGCTTTCAGGTACTCTTCGTAGACTATGAGGCACTGTTGGTCTGAAAGAGTGACAAAATGAGCTCTTTGTCATAGCTGTTTTAATCGCATAATCAGGTGCTTCAGGGCTGAGCTGCAGCAGCAGCAGATTTAAGGGGAAGCTGACACTGATCAGAGCAGTAAGACATTATTGTGTCTCATATCACAATATTATATACAGTTACTGTACTGTTAAGGACATGGGATGTTTTTTTAGTTGGAACATTCTGGAAATGCTTTTTTAAAGTTGTAGCACAGTTTTATCAAAGCACAATCAAATACATATTATTATCGTATCTACTTTAATTTACAGCCTATTTATTGAAACATGTTTTATTTTTTCCTCAATGTAGTTACTTATTTGAATTAATCATACTGGGCATGTTAAATTAGTTCTTTTACATTATGTACTGAATGTGTGTTACAGGCACTGGGGGTGATAGTGTTGTGTGTAACCAATAGCCACGCTGTATGTTTGCAGGAGAGTTTTCCAAACTAGTAGTTATAACAATTCTGTGAAATCTATGATGTGGGCCTAAAAATATCCTTTGACACTGCCATAACATTTCATATATTATGGGTTATAGAAACCCATGGGAACCTCTTCTTTTGTATGCATCATAATCCTATTAACCTATTAGTAACTATGACAAAGTGTTATATATAGGCCTCCTGGTGATGTTCCTTTAATATTACATGGTATATTTCAAAATGTAATTGAACATTACAAAAATGTAGACCTCTAACAGCCTATTTGCTGGTCCATAAATTGAGAGAAAGTGAAGTTAAAAACACACAAAGTTGTAGTTTTAAAACGTTCTTATCACCAATCTTTATTCTTGTTAGTCATATTTATCTTTTCCTGAGCGGGAGCACATGTATGCTCAGCTGGTCATCTCCGTATTTCCCACAGTTCGTGAATGCATCACGGCTCTGTATCGCTCGCTGTGCGCGGATCTGTTCAAACACACACAAGTCACGTACACACATATGTGGTGTGAAGTGTGAAAGTGTGTCTTGGTGCTTTATTATCACTTTACTTATTTTTTTTAATTCATTTCTGTTTCAAAACGAGAGGGATATTTTATTTGCCCCCTTAAAGATACTGACAACTTCGCTTGAGGACCGGGCACCACAGTCAGGTTTGCTGCCGTAGATTCAAACTCATAACCGGGAAAAGGGAAAAGTGATCTCTGCCGCAGACGTCCGCATTTCGTTAGAATTGTGAGAATTTCGTTATTAGCTATGTTAGCTATGTTTAAGTCGGGGATTTGCGATGACATCTAAAAGAAACTCAGCGACGCTGAAGCTCCGGCGGTCTTTCAGCGAGCAGCTGCGGAGCTCCACATCCAAAGCCTGGGATTTACTCTGGAAGAATGTCAGGGAGCGGAGACTGGCAGGTCAGTAGCCCCCCTGCAGAACATACATTTATGTCATCCTATCGCATTAGTGCAAAGGTATTTTCAATTTTTGGATGTCGGTAATGGGAATGGCATCATCCATGCTGTGCACTAAGTGTCATCAAAGTGATGTAACAGGGATATTGTTAGATTTGTCTTGGTGTTGCAGGATTGGGTGACAGTCAGACAGTGCAGAAGTGCAACAAGATATTTATCTAGAAATGTAGGCTATATTAAATGTGCATGTGGCTCAGTGCGTAAAAATAATAATATGATATATTAAATGTGACACTTTAAATTCTAACCAGGTTTGTGCTGTCAAATAAAATAGCAGCGGTATTAACAACTAGGATTAACAGTATAATCAACTTCTAAATTGTTGCCCACGTGTAGGAAATCCTTCGTTTTTAATGCCAACTCTTTCCATCAGACATGACCCAGGAGGAGCCTGGTAGCGCCGCAGTGTGGCGCTGATGTGTCATTTTTTTCTGAAAAGGAAAGTAGGCTCCATGAGAGACGAGTGACAGGGGATGGTATCATTTTCCCTTTACAGGATTTGTGTCATGATATTAAATAGAGATTAAGAGACATGTATTCCATCTATCTCGTCAATAGTGAACTGTAATTCTCTCTTTTATTTTTATTAGTTTAGAGTTCTCTTTCTTTCAGACAGTACAATCAAGTTTATCTGCTGTTGATCTGTTTGCTAATATGAATACCTGGCTATGAATAAACCTGGACCCAGGCAGCTTCCAAGCAATGTAAATCATCTGTGCATATTTGCTTTAAATCTCTTTATAAGTGGGGACGAGACGCGTTATGTCCAAAGACTTTGTTTGGTCACACTGACCAACACGGTTTGTCTCTTCAAACATTATTTCCTGCATGATGTGTGTGAAATTATGTGCAAGCCTGAATCATCCATGTGATGGAGCCTTTTCACCTTGTGAATTTGAATAATTAATTCTACATAGACACATATTGCTTCAGGAAATCTCACATAAAGGAAACAATATGCTGTATGTGACGTGTTTCACAGTGTGGGAAAATATATTATTTCATTTTTCTACTTGTGGTTGCATTTTGAGAGAAACTATGGTGCAGTTATTCTGTCAAAGGTCTTCTCTGTAGGAAGAGTGGTCATCAGTCATTTGTGCAGTAGCCTAAGTCTACCACTAGGTACATTGAGTAGTTCAGTAGTTAATTATTGCTGTGGAAACAACCAGTGAATTAAAAAAAATAGCTCTGACTCGATGAGGAGAGGTTTAAGTGCTGAAGTCATATAAATAGAGACCAGATGTTTTAGGTGAGAACATATCTCATCCTGCTGATGTGTTCTCTTTGTTTAACGCGATTCAAAGCTGCTGTTCAAGTTTCACACGGGTGGTGGTGCATTTTGTGAAGCAGCTCAGCTGTGCTGTCCACACGGGGCATGTCACTGGTGCAGCAGCTGAGCCTTGCGTTGTCTGCATATTTGACACATTAATCTTGCATTCCCTTCCATATACAGTATGTATCTGAGTGAAGTTTGCCATGCATCTGGCACTCTCTGCATTCCCAAGGCCCTAAGCTGCTTATATAAACACTGAACGATGAAGGGCCACATTTAGACCAGGCTGATATAATAGCCTAATAATAATTGAAAAAGATGGCTGATTTACATGCAATGCAAATGAATGTTGTTTGACTTTATTTTGCAGGGATCTCTTTTGTTCTCTGTTGCTGGATATGCTGTATCCCAGCCTAATTTGTCACGTGGGGCAGGCTGCAGAACTGATTTTATGAAGCTCAAAGGAAGGAACCCAGGGTTTGTGCAAAATTTAGGTCAGGTGTAGTAGAATCCTGACAGCTAATTTCTAGTTCATCAGAGTTGGATTTCTCCAGTTAATAAAAATATCCTGTGCCAAATCACAGGAGGTGACCCATTTACATCAAACACTGGTAGATGGCAGCTGTTTCAAAGAGAGCTGCATACAGTATTCATACATACTAAAGCAGCGACTCCCACCTGACAGAAGTGTAGAGCCTGTGATACATTGTTTAAATTCTCTGAATTTATGTGTCTGTGTCTGTTCCCTGTGCTGCTGTGTTGAAGGTCACTCCACAGTAAGCAACTATAAAAGCATGAGCTTCACCGCTGTGTGATTAATAGGTGTTAATTGCAGGTTAACTGGGAAGCAGGAGTCACATAGAGATAGATGTAAGCTAGCTAAATATACATCTTTTTTTATTACAGGGAGATATGCATAAAATCATTTTACATTGTACTCTACTTTTTAAGATTGTATTGTGTAGTAAGGTGCGATTTTCTACACATGCACTACTAACGCATGTCTGATTTGGGGAAAACCCACTATCTTCATGCAGCTGCTCTTCAGAGGCTTATTTAAGAGATTAAGATGAATATCTATACTTGCAATTGCTAAACGAGTTGACTCTGTCTCAGAGTAGTGAGTTTGAAAATGTGCAGGAAAGCAGCTTCCACTGCACTAAATTACTACTACCACACTGACTGGAACATTAAAAGGATTTCACAACAGCTTCAGATTACCTGAACAGCAGCTCGACCGGTCTTGCTGTATTAAAATGTGATTCAGTCCCAGACCTGAGCTCAGAATTCAGACATTTGGTGGCTCATGAGGTGGAAATCTTAAGTCACGCTGAGGCTATTCTTAAGCCGTAACCACAGGAAACATAACCGCACCAGAGCCAGGACTGCCCAGTGCAGATTACATGTGTCTGCCCCTGAATCACCCCACATCAGAGCTGTGTCTAAACCCCACTCAGCTGCCTCTAGACTCATCATCTGTGGGACCAGAGCTTTGACTCCATGATTCAGAATGTAAGTTTCCGTTTTGTAATCACACCTGGCTGAAGCTGAGTGCTGGAGTGTATAACAAATGAAGAAATGACAGACGTTAATGAGCCCATATTATGCTAATTCTACTTTTGGGACATTTTTGTACACATAAATGATGTGTGTATATATATATATATATATATATATTCAATGTACAAATGTTATTATTATATTACTACTACTTATTATACTATTATGATAGAAGTGCACATTTTCCTGATTTGTGGAAACCGGTTCTTGAATGGTCTAATTGAAATTCCCACTCTAAACGGCGTCCTTTCGAGTACCAGGGATGCAGTCCACGACAAGCTCGGCCGAAAACTCACAGTGCGCCATTGTTTTTCCTCGCTGCAGTGTACTCACTCTACAAACAGCAAAACAGTAGCAGCAGATAGTGCTATCTTGTTGGATGTATGGATGAACACAGGAGTCACTCTTCTTCCTCCCATCCTCTTAATATCTAAAGAACATGTGAATTTATTTGTTTTTGATGGAGCAGTGTGTAAAACTTTTAAAATGACTTTTATGACAGTAATATTTATAATACACATATATATATATATGAGTTATATTATATACATATATTAGTGCTGGGCAGCAATTAAAAAATTTAAGCGCGAATAATCGCATGACTTTTCTGCGATTAATCGCACTGTTATGGACAAAATTGAATAATGGATTCAAAAGTAGTTTATTGC
>JAUBNQ010000005.1:5998382-6015856 GCA_032353495.1 Ctenopoma kingsleyae | reverse complement strand
TGAGAGAGTTTTTATCACTGTTATTGCCGTGGAAATGTTACTCTCATTGAGGATTGGGACCGCAGCGCAGCATCTCCATCTCTTTGTTTACTCAAGGGATCAGCTGATCGCCCTGAAGCAGTCACGACATCAGGGACCTCAGGCCCCAAAATGGCCTGTAACATGCCAAAATAATTTCCCTCTGGGATTAATAAAGTGTTTTGAATCTTGACTCTGAACCTTGAAAAGGTGTATAATATGGGCTCTTTGAATGCCTGCACTAGAGTTTTGGATTAATTTACTGCTTTCATTGTGATGAACAATAAAATCCACTCTGTCAAGCTGGGCAGCATCTTACCGAGCTTCAGTGTGAGTTTGTGTGTGTAACGTGAGTCTGGATTCTTCTTGTCATACTGTATAGTATTTGTGCTCTGAAACCCAGACAGAGGCATGTTTGAACAAGTTTGATAAGGGTTGGAGTCACTGTGCACAACAACAGTCGCACTAAGGGCACATTACAGCCATTTCTTCATGGCATGCAGCACAAAGTTAAACACGAGGACATCCAAAGAGAACACTGGAGATGTCATAGCTCTTCACAATCCCTGCAGAGGTATTTGAGTGCTGACAGAGACAAAAACACCATTAATCTCATTCATTATTCTGTTCCATAGCAGAGATTCCGTAAAGCGATACGTATGATGCATTAGGTGAATTTCTTTGTCTAGACGAGGTGGGAAGAAGAACACGGAAATGGGCTCAAGGAGATCACACTGTTGCCAACATGCTGCCACTCATTTTTGCATCCAACATCTTTAAGCGGTCCTTATGTAGTATGAATGAACACAGGTGTGTGTGTGTGTGTGTGTGTAAAAAATGAGTCACCACCCAGTGAAATCATCTGAATGGTGTCACACCATCACATCATACCTTAAAAAAGCATCAGTCACGTATTAAAATAGCTCCTTCTAAGTGTGTGGGAAGGGTCATTAAACCCAGGAATAGTTTATGAAAACGTGCAGTGAACTCTGAATTGTGGTCTTTGTGAGCTTAAGCTAAGGTGGATTTTGCCAGCCAGGGAGAGGAACAGACAGGGGCTGTGTTTAACTTGGTCTCTTGCCCATTTGTGCTTAAATCATGTGTATGGCGCCATAGATTTTACTACACAGACAAGCCTGTATGTTGAAACGGGGTCTGCTTGTGCAGATGTGGAGTGTATTTAAGGTGTGTGAAAATTGTCGTTCCAGAATTTAAACTGGTTGATAAAGTGAATCAAACGGTGCTAATTGTTTTTGTCATTTTTCCACATGTTGCCTCATTCTGAGACTCACAAGAAGAATGATGGATGATGGTGAAACAGCTCCTGTCTCAGTCTCAGAAAACAAAAAATAAGTTATAAAATTCCCAATGACGCTCACATTTTTTCCAGTTTATACATATTTGATCAGTCCAAATCCAAAAACTTTTTCTCAAACTGTGAGTTCAGGTCTGTCAGCACATCTTAAATCACTTCCTGTTAGCAGAAAATTGAAACACACGCTGGCTACTTGAAAATTCCTGTATAGGATGAAGTAAATAAATAGTTCTTTTTGTATTGAGTAAAGGGGATCTTAGTCACTCAAACGTATTCTGGCTAAAATGTATTTTCTCCCGAGGAGCTCACACTTCACGGAAACCTGCTGAGAGGCCTTCCTGCGACTGGAAGTAGGGGTTATGTGGTGGGGGTGGGGAAGCAGAAATTAGCATTCTCCAACCAAAAAAAAAAAACAACTTCTCCTTATATTTCTCTCTCCTCTGTAGTTTCCTCTAAAATGGCACAGAGTCACTCTCGCCCAGTAAACTTGGCACCTGTGTTACCAGCAACAGCACCAGAGTTGTTCTAGTCTGGGGTGGGACCAAAAACCACTATTTTTGTAATCCCTCCCACGTCCCTCTGTCTTCCACTGCTGCTCTCCTTACTCAGTTCATAGGCATTCCAGTGGTATTTATATTTCCCTCCAGAGCAGGGGGAAGTTGTCAAGCATTCACACAGACACTGGATTCAGCTCAGCAAGGTGGGCAGTACTCCTACTGCCTCCTTTCCATTGGCCTTCCTGTGGTCACATGAGCTGGAGAAATAGACTGAAGTGTTGGCACTCCTCCCCCTAGGCTCTTCTCACAGCTCACTTTAGGCTTTTTGCGCCTGTATGTAAAGTTTTCTGCTGGTGAGAGAGTGTGTGGGTAAGTCTCTGTCAGTCACCAGTGAGGGGCTTGTTTGGGATACAGTTTTCAGTAATGTTTCGGGAGTTCCCGGAGTCCGCAGGTAGTGAGTGCCTGGGGAGTATGACCCCAGAGACTCAGGATATCTACCTGAGAATGGACCATCTCCGCAGACGCTCTGGGTACAGGCTGGGCAGGATCATTGCCAGGCAGCAACTACTCAAGAAGATTGCTGGAGGTAAGAGATGAGTTTGAACTGAAGTGACAGTTCACCAGATTTCCTTTGGTTGGAAATCATCTGCTGCAAAGCCAGATGTTAGGTATTCACTTTAAATGAATCCTTCTTAGGTGTTTCCAGGAATGCAGAAGTAGAGGCTAAGCATGCTTGTCGTCAAAACATTTAGTGAATAAGTTATAACGTGTACGAGTATGAATGTAGTTTGACCTAATGGCAAATTAGCAAAGGGATTGTTGTGTTAGTTTGGGATTAGCTGATTACCTTTGTCAAATGTCACTTCATATCTGTGGCTTTTTTCTGTTTGTTTATTTCCAGATAAAGGTTGAATACAGTAGAAATAATCTTTGGCAGACAAATACAGTGGTAGCAGAGGGTGTAGCAAACTTGACCTTCAGCCAATAAGTAGTCAAGGGTGTAGCTGTGGTGAATAATTAGTACTGACTGACTCTAACTCTGATAAGTGATAAGACATAAGATCTTTTATGGAACAAGAGGTCAGCCCACAGTGTAAACAAACTGTGTCAATGAATGTCTTCCCAGACAGATTTAGTGTTGAGTGTAGCCACGATTGCGATAATGGTGTTTTATTTACAACAACAGGGTCTGACCTTTCATTCAGCTTTCTCCAGGGCCTGTAACCTCTTGCTGTTGCTCTTACCTGGAGGCTTGTGGTCAGTTGTGCGAGGGGGGAGGGCTTGCATAGCGATAGAGAGAAGACAAAGCGCAACCGTTCCTGCAGGAGTGAGAACCCTGATGCAGATCAAAGGGTGGCCGCATTTCATAACAGAAGAAGCTTCAGCCATCTGATGGGAACACAGAATATACCTCTTCTCCCAGTCACACAAATCAGAGCATGAGGCAGCTAATGCAGCACCTTGTGTGTTCAGGGTTTCCTGCATCATCACATATAGCTGGGGTGACATGCTAGGTATGTTTTGCAGTTATGTTGTGAGGGATACGCAGATTTCACTGTTGGGTTGATGTGTCAAGATGTCCTGGAGACTTGTGTATATATGCATGGTTGTTGGAGCAAATCTTCATAATCTGATGATTTCAGGCAAGTGCAGTCCTGTAAAATGACATGTGGTTTGAGATTACAGATGTCTGGCTTAACAGCAAACCAACAATTCTGGTCATCTGTGACAAGGACAGAAAATGTCTTCATGTTTATAGAGGGTCTTGGGATTTTTTTACTGTCAGCAATTGTTTTATAAATAATATATTTTATAAAATGGTTTCAGCTAAATATTTCTGTATTTCTATGTATAAAAAAAATCACATTTGCAGTGATTTGTGCCAATAAAAATTCCTAATGTTATTGATGTGATGGATATATACATGCTAAAAATTCTCACTTGTTTTCACTGGCTGTCAGAAGTGCCGTGATTACGTAGTCATAAGCAATCTTTTCACCTAATTTTGGCAACTGTAGTTTTCTTAATCTGATTTGCCTTAAATGCCTTGATTGAACAATTGTCTCGCAGCATGGACGTTTTTCTTCATTTTCCACATCTATTGGATCTTATCTCCTTTCAGATCTCATGTGTGATGGATACCTGTTTGAAATGTGAGATAACAGCAA
Source organism: Ctenopoma kingsleyae (assembly GCA_032353495.1). Taxonomy (NCBI): domain Eukaryota; kingdom Metazoa; phylum Chordata; class Actinopteri; order Anabantiformes; family Anabantidae; genus Ctenopoma; species Ctenopoma kingsleyae. The sequence goes on along the minus strand of JAUBNQ010000005.1, from coordinate 6,011,858 downwards.
GGTAGTCCTTTAAGGAACTGACTATATAATGTGCAGAGCTACAGGGTTGATCTCCATGCTTTGCAGTGGCTCCTGCATTCCAACTGGACGACCCTCGTGTTGACATAGCGGGTTGAAACTGAGTGGGGGCCTTGGTGATGGGCAGAGTTACTCATGTATTGTTTCACCCCAATTTCCATGGAAGCCTGTGGGGTCTTAGTCATATTTCCGATTTGATGGCATTTCAAAGCCACCAGAGCTATGTGTGTGGGTTCTCTTTCAGTCCACTGTGATTAGTTACTGACAAAGCACTAGCACTGACGGAAGACCCACAAGTCCTTGTTGTCCAAAGATTTTGACCAGTATATGTCATCAGCAGGATTGATGAATATTAATGCACAGTTTTGTGATGCGAGATGGAAAATAGCAGCTGTTTCAGGGCTGTACAGTGGGACTGTTGTGTAAGGGAAAGGGCTTGTTGTAATTGTGGAGGTATAAATCACCTTACCTGAAAATGAATCTTGAATTATGAAAAAAAGGTTACTGCTCTGTCTGTCTCTATTCCTCCCTGCTGGACCATCTCTAGTCCATATATTTCTGCATTCTTTTGTTACTACTCGTGCATCAGAAAAAAAGAAGTGCCATATGTTAAACACTATATCTGTGTAAAATACTCATTTTATACTGTCCACAAACTATCCTTTGTGAGTTAGTGAGCTTTTCATCCATCGTAGGGAAATTCTAAACTATTTAAAACTATTTTTGTGGAAAAATGTCTCATCACTGTGGACATTTTTTGTATTTCTGTTTTTCACTTGAACTCTTTCATACATGGAATATGACTGATTCCACTGGTATTTCAGCAAATGTCAAAATATGAATGAACCATCTCATGATGACATGGCCATATATAGTCTGTAACTCATTTATTGCATGATTAGATTATTGTTTTCAGTTATTTTTCATGTGCACCAAGCTGGATTGTATTCACAGACAGTTCACGGATCATTTTCAGACTGGGGAAATATTCCTGTTTAGCCATGGAAAAGTCTTGGAAAGTTCATCAGGTTTGGAAACCTTAAGTAGCTGAGGGCTACACCGTGACTAAAAGCTTGCTCGCCGAGTGGCTCTGTTTGGTTCTCGTCCTCATTGAGAAGCTGTTGTGTTTTGAACAAGAAGCTCTTTCCAGTGTGACCCTTCAATGGCCCTTCCTCATGCCTTATTGACCTTTGGTGCAGCCAGCGGGCTCCGATCTTCACCCTGGAAAGGCCATTAGTGCACTCTGTCATGGTTTTGGATGTTTTGTGTGACTCTTGTCAAATGACACAAGTTAGTGCCTGGCAGCTGTGTGCCTGTCAGTGAATCTTTCTGTGTCTTAGACTTACAAAGCATGCCTTTTATTTGGCTGTCATGTGTTTCAGGTGCTGTCAGCCACATTTGTTCTGCTGCTAGCACATATCAGGGATTGTACTGTATCTACACATCATGCTGTGTTGCTTCTATTTATTGGCAAGTTATAAAAACCAACCACTTCATTTAAGTTTAATAACGAAGTTTATATATTTTTTTTAGAATATTGTTTGTTGACTTCAGCGCTCATAACCAAACCTTCAGACTGGATTTAAAGTTATTCATAGCAATAGTGAAGCCTGGATTCCAGTCTTGGCATGAACTGCAACACAGATTGAAATAACAGAAATAATAGGCACGCATTCATATAATTTGACATTCTTTGTTGATCCTCTCATGTAACCAGTAGCATGTGTGATTGTTTTAATTAGTCCTGAAGTATAAATGAATTGCATTGTTATGTTCTTAATTTGTATATGGAGTAAGCATATAGAGTATGTTCTCAGGCCTCTCTTCTGAAAGAGATCTTGATCTCAATGAGAATCGCTGATTTAAAAAAAAGCTGAACTATCTAACTAACTAATTAAATGCAGATTATCAACAGAGAAGTCCTAAGCAGGAAGAAGCTAAATGTTTCTGAAAAGGATAATGTGTGTAACACTCACTTGCACATTTTAGATGCTTAGCACAGAGAGAACAGGAACACTTGAGCTTATTAAGAGGACAAGCTGTAACCTCAGTTCTTTCTCTAACTACTAGGTGCATAATTGTTAGAAATCAGCTCTGGAAAGTGGTTTGTATTGTAAGTTGTAACGGAAAAAAAGGCTTCTTGAAGTAAAGAATCTAGTTAGACTCTGCCCTCTCTCCAGAGCAGTGAATTATTCATCAGTGGTGTGTTACAACATGTGGCACATTAAATCATCTTAGTGTGAAACAAATATAACTGTTCCTTCATTCAAATAGATGTTTGATGATAAGTGAACATTCACTTGGTTCATATGAACCCAGATTATCTTTTATTCATGAATCTCTCTCCTGTAGACGTCATTGTTATGCAGATTTTGTTTGCTACCTTCAGAGAACAGTAAATAATACTGACAGGGGGCCCAAAGCAATTATGACAATGTGATTAGCTGGTCATCTGTATTCTGCATTGCTGTCATCACACTTTTAGTGATTAAAATTATGGGTTATATTCTTGTTTTATGCTCGACTGAAATGATTATTCTGTTGAACAGGGACTAAATACACATTGAAAGAAAATGGAACAGAGTTTAACATTTTATTTCAGATAAAAAAATAAATAACTAGATCACACAGAGTGTTTCGTCTTGCACAATCCACATCGCCTTGTCTTTTGTAGCCATTAATCCCATAATTTCCCACCCTCTTAATAAAGAAATGACTTAATTGTACCAATCTCAGGTAGGCTGTGTCTTTCCTGTAAAGCTGTTTTCTATGTTGAATAAGTGTAGTTTCCACTGACAGCTGCCACATGTGCAGGGCTAATCATTTACTAAGTGGAGAAATGCTTCAGCTGCACTGTAACAGGAACAGTCACATATTAACAAAGCCATGAATGGAAAGCTTCTCCTGTAGTCACGTCTTTTACATTCGACAGCTTAGAAAATGCTAATTCTCTGAAAATGCCTTATTAACCTACATACAACAAATAGTACAACTGTGTTTGACCCTAATAGTGAATTGTTTTTGAAAGATTTTTTTTGCAAGTAGCCTTGAGGAGCTGGTTTAATTTTTAAACTGTGTCAGATTTTAGTGGGATAAATAACGCTTGTAGAGCTTTTGAGACTCTCTATTTGCATTTTAGAGACTTATGTTTTCAACAAGATTCTGTTCACATTTGCTTATCTGCATCATACATTTTCCCCTCATCTGCATGTAAACCATACATGGTTCACATCACGTCAGTGTGTGGCTGCCCTCCTGTGGTAGAAATGTACATTACATCTCATTAACTGGACAAACTGAGAGAGGTGCAAAGACAGCATGCGACCAGACCACAGACATTCAGTCGCTGTCTCTTCACTTTATAGGCTTTAAAGCCAGGAGATGACTGTCTGAACACAGCCTGTCAATGTCTGCCACACATGATAAATGGTCCTACATTTTTTTATTAGTGCTCCGTATGTGTGTGCGTGCGAGGGAGAGACTCTGTGAACGCTCCGATAAAGCAGAACAATCACTTAGCTCTGTCTGTGGTTGCCGCTCTTGATAAGTTATGCTGCCCCTCATCATAGACGACAGTATGGGAGACTCACAAGTCTGTTGCATGAGTGCTGCGAAGCTCCTGAGGCAGTCTTGTGGCCGTTCACTTTGATGTCGTTAATTAGGACCAGCGTCCCTAGAGATGGCTCCATGCTTTTATTGCTGAGGTCCTGAGAGGGCTTTCTCACGGTAAGGGCCCTTGTTGTGACATTGGCCCCCTCTCCACTCTCTGACTCTCTGAGGCCATTTCCCAAAGAAGGAGGGAACCCCACAAAGTCCCCTCTGGGATCCAGTCCAAATGACAGGAGTTGGACACAGGATTTGAACATTTTACTTCTCCTCTTTTCCTCATATCCTGTATTTTATAGAGCCACGATCACACATTAAACATCATTTGATTTGTGTGGGTAACCAGCACTTACTGAACATGAGCTGATAACTTTCCAGTCAACTTTTTTCCATGTTTGAGTTGAGATTTTAGGTCAGCTGACTCAGTGTTTGTCAGTAATTCAGTCGTTCTCCTTTAGTTGTGTTATATGGCGCGCTCGGAAAACCAAATTACAGTGTTTATATAGGATATCAAAGAGAAGGAAGAATTACAGCCACACAACTATATATTATGAGTGAGAAAACAGCATGACATGGCAAGACATGTATGGACTTCAAATCCGGATGTACACATCTTTAAGAACTTCTGTTTGCCAACGTGAGATGAGGAGAGCTGCGAATCAGTGAGAGGACGTCAGAGAAGGCAGCAAGCTGAGGAAGAGAAAAAGGGGCGTAGATCACTCCAAGGACAAAGTCAGTCAGTCCCAGAGTAAAATTCTCCTTTTCCAAAGTATGTTTGCAGGGCTTACATCTGGGCTGAGGGCAGCACGGATGCCTGCAGCTACAATACCCCTCTTAATTTGCTGCAACAGGCTATATTACTGTTTTTGTACTTCCTGGGACGTTTTGTCATGCTTTTATAAACACTTTGGAGATCAGTTTAATAAAAAAAAGGGGTATGAGGGCCAAAAACAACTAAAGATAAGATCTGGCAAAAAAAAAAAAAAAAATCACCCTTTCTGAAAGAAGAAATGTGCTGAACAGCATCAGAGAAACAAACCATTGCTTTGTGTTATTACAGCCCAGCCTGCATTATTCCTCCTGCACTGCATTAAAAAATAACATTAATAGAACATGATTACTGGGTTTAAGTTATAGTCCGTGGTTTTAAAGAGGATGAAATGAAGAAGGAAATCTCCAAAAGCCAAAGTTGATGTTTTATCACGAAGGGAAGAAAACCCTTCATACAGAGATCAGACAGAACACTCTAACATGCGTGGGAACGTGGCTGCAGTCCACTTACTGAAGTGTTTAGTTTGAGCTCTGTGTCTTGGAAGGTGCTGCATTATGTATTTCACAGAAAGCTCCTGCTGTATTTAGAGCTGTTGGCAGTAAAGCTGAGGTATTTAGGCATCTGGAAAGTACTGAGATGTATCTTACTTTTTAGAGGTTTGGGGTCAGAGGTCCCTTTTCTAGGAAAGAACACTTATCTTCAGATGTCTGCTGGAAGACGTGCCAATATATCCTGTAGTGTTACCAGAGACGAAGACGGGGAGCACCTGTCTGTGAAGCTAGACTACACTTGACACTTCCCTTTGGTTTTTGCTGTTTGCTAAGCAACTGTGGGGAATCAACATGTGGTTGTTAGAACATGCTCTCAAAACTGAGTAAGTGTGAGACACTGTAACGGGTTGGATGGAAACACTGCAGAGCTAACAGTCTGAACTTTGAAACCTTGGCTTGTTCAGCAGCCACGCAGCCCAAGCATCATGAGCTATTATTTGTCTTCTGGCTGTGATACTCAGCCAGATCCAGATTGCAGTTTGGTTCTGAGATAATTTGTAAATCTTTCACTAAAAGGCTCTTTTTTGGTAGAATATGACATCAACCCTCATACATTTTTTTAAATTGTTGTTTGTGTGATTTAGATCACATATAATTCCTATTTTTGGAAACAAGTTGAAGTGATTTTCCACAGTTTAAAATGTTTTCAACATCATGCTGACCCCACGTGGTTTTATCAATGTAAGTCATCTTCATGCTCAGGCTTGTGAAAGAAATGAATCAGCATCAACTTTTATTGTGAAATTACTAACACTACACAAGAATACTAGTGTGTGAATGGATGTCTTAGCATCTTAATGTTGTCACTGTGTATTTTATCATCTGTAAGCTGTAAATGCTGTAGAAGCTGTGACTAGTATTTCCAGACTTTGGAGTGAGGCAAAAAGAGACAGAGAGAGAGTTGATGGGTTGTTATATGTAAAGATGAAAGAACCTTCTCTGTGGGTGTCCTTTGGAGGTGAAGGGGAGTGTTACCACAGCTGTGCTGCTCTTGTTTAAATTCAATATAGGACCTCAAGAGAAAAACACAGCCCAGATGACTTTTGACCCAGCAGGCTTTGGCAATGGTCAACAACAGCAGCTCCCTAGCTCACATAGTTATGTTATTTACTCTCAGAATCAATAAGCTCTTGCTGTGAGTGTGTGTCTGCTGTGAAATGAAAGGTGGACCTCAGCCTTTCATCTGTGGAGTCCTTAAAAATACCAAGATTCTTACTGTATACTAAAACAGTGTGTATTTAATATTAGTCTTTTACCACAGACTAAAACGAATTACTAAAACAAGAGCCTTATGTGTGCTATGTTTAAAGGGCTGTCCTGAAGTGACTTTTAAATAAATCGTGGATGTCTGTGCAACCCTGGCTCATGCAGGTTCAGAATGCTAATGCCTCCTTGCCACTGACTTTTCGTGACTAGCGCTGTGTTTGTTCTTAAGTCCCCGTTCTCCAGGAGGTATTGAGGTTTGCTTTGTATATCCACTTGTTACTGGAGACCTGTGGTCCACTGAAAGGCTCTCTCCACAGGTCACTGCAGACCACAGGGCAAAAGCAGGGCTCAGGATTTGCCAGGTCATTTGTATTTGAGGAAATTTTGCTCTGGTGTCTTAGCAACTCAGCCTTGAGCTGATCATTTTAAACCTCCATCCCATGTCAACTGCGGGATAACGACAGGTCCCCCGTGTGCCCCACTGGATCAAATGAGGGGGCTGGAAGTCTGTGGGTGATTCAGCACAGGCTCTCTGTAATTACGTGGCCTGTTGAGTCAGCTAACTCATGTGCCAATCACTGCATCAAACATAAATCACATCTACATGTGCTGTGTTGTTATCCACCTTTGTATCCTCATAATTTGACTGCTGTGTTTTGTCAAAGACCTGAGCTGGTTTATAAATGATGAGTGTCATGAATCTGAAGATGTGTTGTAATAACAGTGAGTGGGACCTCCTGTTATGCTGATAATTGTGGCATATTGTGCTGAGGATGTTGGAGTCTGAAGGACATGTAGAGCCTTGTTAATTAAAACCTACTCTTGAAAACAGAAAGGCTTTCTTCCCACGACATCAGGTGAATGACATGGGGCAGTGTAGTATTAATCCACACTGTGCATTCCCAGCATTTCTCTTAGCAAACCTGAACTCAAACAAATAGAGAACACATCTCCGGTGTCTCCTCTCGCTACAGTCGTGTTGCTTCTTGGTTACTGCATCCGTCTACTGGCTGTCGTTCATTTGTTACAGTGTATTATGACTGTGCTCCCTTGTGCACAGCTTCAAACTGTGAGACAGAAGGAAATGTTAGGTTATTTTGAGCATGAGGCATCAGATGTTGTGGTTTTCGACAGACTGGAATAGGTGGCAGCGTGTTTCCCCTGGCTGCCTGTCTAGTCTTACTTTTACAGTAAGGCTGACTGCTCACTGTGAGTGGGTGTCTGTATGCAATTAGCATCATAAAGGGGAAGGGAGGCCTCTCCTCCATGCCTCCCAGCAAGACGACATCGCTCAGCCAGCCCACTTTTTTTCATCTCTGTCTTTCCAGGTGTTTGTGATACAGACGAGCTCAGTGTTAAGTTACAGTCTGTGTGTTTTTTGACAGATACATTCGGCTTGTCCGGCTGATTCATTCAGTCGTCTACAGTAATACTGTGTGGGGGAGGAATGGACAGACATGGCTGTAATGGTCTACAACCCTTCCAGTCAGTACTTATAAATTTAAGCAGTTTGTTTTAGAGTGCATTTGAATTTCTCATAGGTGCTGACTGTATTTACTGTTAAATGGTTTGTTAAGGTGACTAAAGTGGATTGCCTTCGTCATTATGCTTTCAGCTTTGTACACAGTCCTGTCCCCAGTAGGTCAGAAGAATGTTTTACAAGAGGAAATGGCAGAAACATCACGACATGGGGCAGGCACGGTAGACGCAGGCAACATCTGGAATTCTACTTGTGCTATACAAATTATGGATAGATGTCTTTACGTAATCACAGAGCTATTGCAAACCCCAGTAATTTAAAGTGCTGGTCATTTTATCCAGACATTTAAACTAATATATTTTCCTTATAAATCATAGGTTTTTGAAAGCCCACATTTTTATAATATCAGCTAAAATTGGGCTGGTAAATAGGACCAATTGAGAACACATGACAGCAAGTTTGCAGATGGAAGTTGATCTGTTTTTAAACAGACTGACTCCTGTTACTACTGAATATACCTTACCAAATAAGGAAAGCAGACACTCCTGTAGATTACTGTCTTGTCTCAATGAATATGTTTGGCTAACCTGCTCACTGTATCTTATTGGATTTGATTTATGAGGGTGCATAGTTTTTTCAATTTTATCTAAAAAACAAAACAAAACAAAATAAACCAACCATTAAAGTACATTTTTATATTTTCTGTATTTACAAAATCTTTTTAAATACTATTGAAATGAATTATTCTTTGTTTTGTGTCACATGACACAGCAACACTGTCACTGTCTCAGATGACAGCGATCACACAACCTTCCTCATTCAGAGATTTAACCTCAGGCAAACAGGCTGAGACGAAGGTGAAGTAGACTAATATATCATTCAGATGATGTTAGTGCAGAGTCTTGTGAGCTGAGTGCCTCAGCATGATTCACTGCTGCTGGCTGCTGAGAGTTTATGTCATGGTTTTCCCCAAATTCTGCTTACTACATTTTTCCATTTGGTTGACCTGCTGGAACAACATCAACTCTCCAAAACCACGCTTCCCTATTGCTTGTTTAAATAAAATATTTCCCATTGTCAAAATCAATTTCTCAAAATAACAGTTAAAGTTAAAGCTGACGTTACGTAATCCGGCCAAACTGACTGAAAACAAAAGAAATATATCAGGAAAATTCCTCATATTTGAAAACAAAATAAGTATCCTAGAATTCAGAGGCAATGCCCGCCTTAGATCTTTGCCAAAAATGTGCTGAGTGGGGTATGAAAGAGTTGTCGTGGGCAGAGCTGGGTAGGAGGGTCGGGGACAAGGAGCTGAAGGGGAAGGAGAGGGGGTGAACGTTAGGGAGCCTGCCACAGAAAGGGGTGGGTTGAAGGAGAGATTTAGTGCTGGGACAGGCACATGGTGGTTGGGGGTAGATGGAAAGAGAAAGGGGAAAGAGAGAACTGTGGATCTGGAGTTCAAACTGCAAGCTGTGTTCAGAGAACGAGCAGGAATGTGGCTCAGCGTGGGAATGAAGATGCTCTTACATGCTGAGAGACACTCTTAAGTTTTGAAGGATAAATAAAGCACTTCAGCTGTATGATGAAAATATCCAGTAAGTATACAATAATTTGTAATAACTGTAGTGTTAGTTGATTGAAGGATATTGGAGAGTAGACAGATATTTAGGTCTTCAATGACAATGGTTGCTTGATTTTATTCACAATTATCCTGAAGCTATAAATCTACTTATTTGTTTTCAAAAAGAATACGGAAGGAAGCAGATTAGATTTGGTGTCAGACAGATGTAGCCCAGGACAAAGCGTATCATAAAATCCACGATTTACAGCCATTAAAAAAAAATATTTACAGCCATGTAAGTTGTCTGTGAAGTTGGTTGTGAAATAATGGAACAAGCCTTTAAAACTGTCATAATTTTAGTAGGACTTGTACCTGCACAAACACAAGGACTACTCAAGCGTGCCATATGTTTTCCTGCGGCGCTTTGTTACGTGTCATATCACAGCAATGAATTGCATAACCAACGCGTTTTATATTGAACGTTGCATAAAGTCTATTGTAAAGCAAGGAGTTGCCACAGATACTTTAGTCCTACACATCTTTTGACGTTCTGTGCTATTGTGTCACAGCCAAATTGGGTTTCATCTCTTTGTGAAACTGTAATTTTATACTGTACACAGTTTTATAGCTGTGGGTTGAGGAGCGCAAATACAAGCTCTCATTCTTTGGCATGATGCCCGCCCAGCCTTTTATCCACAAGAGATTTCCTTCGAGAGAGGATGAGAGGACAGAATGTCTTGGTATCGTGTTACAGAATGCCAAACAGAGAGGAATTCCCAGCTCATGTTACTAGCTCCCAGTGGTCTAACCTGCGTTTGTGGTACACAAGAGGACCTATCCCTATGTGCTGCAGTTGAATAATACAGGGTTGATATTATCCACCTGGGATGGAAGGCTAGCTGAACAGAAAGCCTTCAGCCCCTGGTGATACAGGTGGGAACAGAGCAGAGAGGCAGCATACACATGTTGACTCAACTGCTGGTTAAGGGGGGTAAACAGTAGACTTTTTTGTCATCCAAGGACATAGGGAAATGTTAATATTTATTCAGTTGCTGGTCAGTCTGAAGACCAAAGTCACCCCATTGATTTGTCAGTGACACAGAAGTGAAGCAGCACAGGTGAGTCCTCGACAGTTTAGAAAAACATGCGATAGCAGTATCTTTGCTGCAAGGCTACAGTCGCTGTAATTACACAGCATTGTGTGATGAATGACTACAGTTCATGTTTCAGTCGTGGTGTGACAGGCAGGAGTGGAGCTGAGACCTCAGATGTGTGATGGGAGAGCTGTTAGTGACTTGTGTGTACTACCTGATATGTACCTTTACAACTACACTCTTACAGTGATTCGGAGAATCTTTACATAGTGGAAAGCTGGTTAGATGACGGACGTGTAGTCAGTGGGGCATTTATCAGCTGTGTGGATTTTAAAGAAGTGCGGAAACTGGTAAGAAAATATTGTTAGATTTAGTGTTTGTGCTTCATATTGTGAATAATGATTGTCATTTGTCACACTGTGATTTATAGTACAAAATAAGTGTTGGAAATAACTATATGTGTTTGTATTATTTCTTTAAGATTTTATTGTTTAGTGCTGCAACTAACATTTACTTTCATCATCACCAATTATTATCCATCTTTCTTTAGTTGTTTTTTTAGCTTAGTTTAGTAATACTAAAAAATGTAGACCACACCTCTTCAAATTGTTTTGTCCAACCAACAGTCCAGAGTTCACATTTGGAACTAGTAAATTTTTTTTTTTTTTTGCCTAAAAAGACTTTTCATCTGTTAATAAAGTAGATTCAAGTTAATCTCCTGTGCTAAACTGATTAAACGACTAATTGTTTCAGCGTAACTTCAGTGAACAAAAACATAAATTAAACTTAGACATTGCTGTTGTGAGAAATTCAGGCAAGTGTTTGTTGTTTATGTGGCTCTTATTATGTTTTCCCATTATATTTTCTCCTTTCTTTATATAAAGCACACTGTTTGCTGTAGCACTGGTATGTCAGGCAGCGTGTCCCGCCGAGGCAATAAATGGCACCCAACTCTATTAACATTAATAGAAAGGTGCCAACGGTCTGTTTCCTCTCCTTGTCATCAGTCGCTCTGAAACCTGCAGACAGCTCACTCTGCAGGTCAGCGGGACCAGTTTGTGATCCTGACTCCTGGGGTCAGAAAGTTAATGTTTTGTTCTTGCTTTGACTCACATTAAGGAGTCACAAAAAGCTCTAGATAAAGCAGAAAGATCTTTTTAACCTGATCTACAGTTGTTGTCCTAAACTGTGTTACTTCAAATGGGGTTTACAGATAGTATATTTGTTTTTTTTGCAGTGTAGAATGGTGCTGTCTTTTCTACAGTATTTTACCTTTTATAAGTATTCCGTGTTGCAATATCATCATCTTTTGTCTTTAAAATAAAAAAGACAACAGAGTGGTCATATAACGTCTCATCTCGCTTTATGCGATGAGTTGTGATACCTCCAGTGAGAGTGGACACCAGGCTCGTCATCACATGTATGCTATCTCAGAAAAATCAGACAGGTGTGGTTTCAGTTTCAGAATCACTCAGGTCAGTCCATTGCCAATTCTGTTGTGTCTTTAAGATACCAGGTGCAGAGGGGCCTTTTCTTCTTTGGCTGATGTTCCCATGGTTTTGTCAGAATGAAAATACCTGAATGTGGTTAAGTTTCACTTTTAAATCTCCATTCTTAAAGCATGCACTTTGTTGTGTTTCAGAAATTGAGGCAAAAGAGGCGTGTGACTGGCTGCGGGCAGCAGGATTTCCTCAGTATGCTCAGCTCTTTGAAGGTAATTCAAGCACTCAGTACACTCCCACACACATTAATCACAAAAGAGGGAAGTGTTGTTTGGTTAGAAGATTGATATTAATGGAGTAGCACACTGTTAAAAGGCATTTTATATTAAATTTTACTCTTTTGAAATGAAACACTGTGATGTCTTGAATGCAGTCTTTTCAGCATGGTGAGTGAATAATGGCACACAGTGTCATCTAGCCTGTCATCCCCAACACTGTACATAAAACCATGTATTCATGGGCTACATAGCGAGCCCCATTTACACAACTGTCCTCAGGCTGCCCCAGAGCTACGGCTCAAGCGGATTCCCAGACACCACAAAACAAGTGAAACATCATCTGCTTTTAAGGCCTAATCTTTTCCAAGCTATGGTTACTACATAAACATATCTTCTGTGCTTAAATACTGAAGTAATGGGAAGAACTGGGTTTTATCAGAGGTTAAAGTAGCTCTACTCCCGAAGATCTTTGAGTCAAGGCCAGTCTTTTGATGTTCTTTGGTGCAGTTGTTTTGGTTGCTGGCAGTTTGTAGATAGTTTTAAGAGAACACCAGAAATGTGCACTGAAAATGGCTGTTCTAGTGCAACATGAGGCTCTCTCAAAATGCTACGGATTGTGTGTTAGAAATGACTTTATTATTAAATCTATTATTAGGATGTAATGACATTTCAAAGCCTCCAGTATGACTGAATGCCTCTTCCTCAACAAGCTGAGCCTAGTTGATGTCTGAGCGCTTAATGCTGCTTCTGCTTTTCATAAAAAGTTAACAACTTCACATGACTGTGGTTGAATGTTAGGTTCAGAGGGTCTGGATTCAGTCTCTTAAGTTATGTAAGAGGAGGTTCAAACCCAGAGCATGACATAATGCCTATACAAGCCTGAGAAGTTTTATTTGGGCAGATTTTGTCTCTTACCATTGCATCAAATACAAAACAAGATGGTCTCCCTGCCTTCCATGTTTCTCTTATTTCTCTTAACCATGAACAATGTCTATATAAGAATTAATAAAAATATTAAATATACTGTCAGCACTGACATATTTTCTGTACTTTTTTCTTCAGATTCCCAGTTCCCCATTGATATTACACCTGTAAAAAGAGATCATGACTTCCTGGATAAAGATCTCGTGGAACCTCTGTGCAGGTAACCGGACATTTGATTGACACTGTAAAGACAGTGGCACAAATAATTAATAATTGATTTAAGGTAGTGAAAACAGTGTATGTGAAAATGTCCTATATGATGATAAAGCATAGCATTACAGTGCTTCCCCTACCATTATACAACGGCACCACCTGCCCCCCCAAGACGGTCAAGTTAATTTTATTTAATTAGATTTTCTGTACAGCACCAGATCACATTAGAAATTATTTCAGGTTCCCTTTCCTCTAGAACAGGTCTGTATGTTGTTCTTTTATTAAACTAACTAAACAGCCTCATGTTATTTTGTCTTATTGACGGTTTCAG
>JAUBNQ010000005.1:5966842-5987046 GCA_032353495.1 Ctenopoma kingsleyae | reverse complement strand
TAATAAATGAAATACCATCTTGGTCTTTCCAAGATGGTGATAACCTGACTAAATACAAAATGCTGCATTTTGTATTTTGTATTTAGTCAGGTTATCTTTGTGTGACTAACATACAAAAAAATCAGGTAAGAAGGTGGCAGAAACCAGTATTTTCCTATCTTCCAAGCAAAAACCAGGAATTTTGTTCATTTTGTTCCTTTATTGTTCAAAACTTAAACAGATCAGGATTAATGAACCACACTGCTACAGTAGTTAAAACAGTGTGTGTTGAGTTTAGAAAATGTGTAAATATAAGTTAGCATCAGTTGTTTTTCTCAGTTTCTCAATTTCAGCACAACTATCTACTTGTGACTTCTCTGGTGCAAACAAATGTGGTTCTATAGGCCAAACTGATCACAACCAACAACGTCATCTTCTGTATCAGACATCAACATCAGACATTGTAAGTTTGTTGAAGAAACTAAATTCAAGAACATGTTTAAGGTGAAAAGCTAACGGAGAAGCCTAGATCACACACATGCATTGTTGGTGGTGAAAGTAATGCAAATTTCCTGAAGACATTTATGGAATTTATGTAAAATGAATCGTTTGTTTTAGTTGGGTTATCTGTATGGGATATTTTGAAAAAGAAAAGGAAAGTGTAAATATAACACTTAATCCTTTGGTGGGGTTTTACAAATCAAACAAAAACATTTTTGAAGTTGGTATGGAAACACTAAAACAGGTAACTTCCGGCTGCCATGTTTACTTCAAGAGAAGAAGTACCTGTGCAGCTTGTTAGTAGCTTGTTAGGCCTAATTGGACTTTACTGTTTTATTTAGTTCTAGGGGCAAACTTCAATTAAAAAAAGGATGTCAAGACTTATAGTATAAAAGTTGTGGTGCTACAGAAGCTGAATGAAGCGGTGCTATGACTTACCGAGGGGACGCTGGAGGTGGGCGTGCAAACGGTCAGTCTCCCGCTCAGCCGTCGCAGCCAGCGCAGGCGTGGTGAGTGGAACCCGGTCTGTGGCGGAACCGCAGGCAGGGGGCGGCAACATGGCGGTGACAGCAGCACAAACGGAGACGCGCAACCGAGAGAGCGGCACACACACTCACACAGACAGCTTTGTGTGAACAGCGCAGGTCAGTCAGCTCACTTAACCGGCTGCCACCGACAACACGCCGGACGCGTTCACCGAAACACCCGCGAGTGGATTTTTACTGACAGAGAGTGGTTTTTGTTTTTGTTTTTCTAGGCTTCGTGAGTGTTCTTGTTTTTCATTTCTTCTTAATGCTCCGGAGCAGTGATTAAAACATTACAGGGAGAAAGCGTATAACAAGCCCCTGAAGCCTCCGGGTTAGGGTGGAAATGACAAGCGAGAGACCGGTGACAGTGCTCTCGAACCGGCAACCTCCTCCAGGTCACGGGCAACACGCAGCTGCGGTCTCCGCTCTCCACGGTGAGACAGTGATGATGTCCGGCGCAGGTTCAGTGGTTCTCCCGGCTGGGCTTATCAATCCATCGGTTCCAATCCGGAATATCAAAATGAAATTTGCTGTTCTCGTTGGACTGATCCAGGTCGGAGAGGTTAGCAACCGGGATATAGTTGAAACGGTGCTGAATTTGGTAAGTGAACGTTTTATCTCCATCACTCACGTGACTAGACGTTATTGTCTTATCCCAAATCCGGAGTACTAGTATGTGGAGCTATAACAGCAAATAAGGTTGACATATAACACAACTGTATTCTTTTAATGTTGAGATTGTGCAAGTGGTTATTGAATTAATAATGATTAAGCGCTGCGGGATACTGCAGATTAAACAGCAATAAACATGAAAAAGTCACACACGCACACATATGAGGTGGGTTGAGGGTTGAGAGGATATAGGCCTAATAACAAAATGTCACTTCTCAAGTTTAGAAGTTTAACAAAGTCTTAACTTCTCTGTGGTTGCTTGTAATTGAGTAGAAATGTGTGCACGATGTCAGTGATTGAAGTGTAATGTGATCATTTTACAAATTGCTGCTTTATTTCAAGTTTCTGGTTAATGAAGGTGGGCAAAAGGGGGTGGGGGTGGGGAATGTGAGATGTTTGTTGCACTCTTTCCAAATGTATATTGACCCAGGGAGTATTTTATGTGTAGTCCCTCCCTCCATCCTCCTTTTTAATAGGCCTTAAGAGTCCATTCTCATAATTCGCTTTATGATGATTATCACTATGGATGCAGCAAAGTGAGAAGACAGTGAGAAGTAATGATCTCAGCACAAGGTGGTTGGGGATTTGAACACATGCTATCACCAGGGTTAGCAAATGAGCTCAGTTATCTCCTCTGGTACTATTTAATATGATAGGAAAAATACTGTAGAGCCTGCTTATACCCTCACTTGCTATAGCAGAACCTTTTTGCAGTAGTTGGCCTCCTCTTGTTAACACACTAGAGATTAATTATGACCTGTTCTGGCACAACAGAAATCCACTTTGTGGAGCAGGACAAATTGTAGCCTTTGGCATGTTCAGACTTGAGAGTAGTACTGCAATAGCTGGAGTTTCTGACACCATGCCCCCTCACACTTTGCAGTGCCATTTTCACAGGAAATGTGCACAATAGCACACTGCAGTCGACACATATTTTTTTTTTCAGTACATTTATTTTCACTAGACACTAATGTTGTTTTTGTCCATTTTATTTATTTACCCATATGTTGTGCACAGTAACCTAAAGAAGAATGCAAACTTTTTCAGTCACACACAGGCCCCAGACTTTGGAATGACATTATTAACAGAGGTTATTAGTGCTTTGCTCTGAATGGCTTTTTAGGATATCAGGTGAATTTGATTACACTTGACATGTTTGCAAACAGAAATGCAACTTCCATCCAAATTATGTGCATACAAATGAACCACTTACAATGCATCAATCATGGGAGCAGATGACACAGTAATTGTTATTATATCTGCCTCTTCATCAAACTTACATCACAAAATGTGCATGAATAACACTAGCCAGGGAAGAGGGGTGGAGAAAGCTGTCATGCAAACAACCCTCATGTCGGTTGAAGCGAGATGCAATGACTATGGGAATTTTATGCTTAGAGGTTCGGGTTATTTTTGAAGTGTAGAGAGAGCGTGAAGAACCTGAATGATCCTGAATGATCCTTAACTGTATCTCATGGGGTCCAATTTGTGGAGTAATGAAATAATAATATTTTTGTGTATCTCTGAGGAGCATCTTGGAAAAACTTTGGTTAGAGGATCCTCGTCTGAACATCTATCATGAAAAAGTGCCTTGTTATAGTCTTGTTTGTTTTTTAGGTGCTATTCTTGTTGAACTGTAAAGACGGGAGACTTTCATGATAAAAAAGATCTGATATTACTTCTTCTTACACTTAATAAGTCTACATAGAGATGTTAAAAAAGGCATATTGTCAAATAGGCACCACCAATCAGAAAGGTACAGTTTGTCTTAACCGAATTAGACACGGAGCACTTTCAGAAGGTAAAGTGTTGAATTACATTGCCAGAAACATCATCTGCACCTAAGGGTGTTTTGGTCTCATCTGATGTACAAGTACCAATTCATTCTCAGCACTGTTCTGGCTTAGAGTAATGGGGATCTGGTGCCTTTCTTATGAGCAGAAGTTGAAACACTGTGGACAGTTTGTCTTTTTATCTCAGGGCTGATATAGGCAAAAGTAGCAACCAATTTACACTGAACTACATATGTTATCTGTTATAAACTATAATCTGATATTACATTAACAGAATAATGTGACCCATTGTGTCTTTTTGGCTAGAAAGTGTCCAAAAAAACAGTGCATTAGAATAGGATAGTGACAACCTAGCAGTACGTTCCTTGTTAGATCACTGGATCAAATTATTTTCCCTAAGGTGTAAAATATCTACAGGGACCAAATTGTGTGTTTTCAGGATATGAACCAGCAACATATGTTTTCAGTTGCACATAAAGAGTACTGTAAGTCTTTCTGACGATAAATGTAGATCATACAGTAAATAACATTTGGTATAAACAAGACAATATTGCTTGGTGTCTTCTAACCCTGAAGTTGGAGCAAAGTAGATTTGTCTCATATTCAGATATGGAATTTACAGTAGTCACCCCCTTTGCGACCTGTCAGCTGACTCACTGCTTTCTCCAAGATGAGAGAATAGAAGTTATTTCTGCTTTGCTCATTTTCACTTGGTATGAGTCAGAACAGTTCTCAAAAGAGAGACAAAAGAGAGTCACATTACTCAACAGCCTGCACCTTCATGATGAAAGTCAAGTATGATCAGATGGATAATGAAGAAGAAAGAAATATGTGTGACCTATGAAATTAGGGAAACATTTTCACAACACACCTTCATCTTGATCCTGACATTTGGGAGTACAGAGGTTTCATGCTGTCAACAAGTGGTTGACATATTAGCACAAAAGCTTGACAAACACTGTAGTCTGTTGCATCCAGGTTATCAAAAAGCTTATTTTAGATTCCTTAAAGTGATATGCCACCGAAATGCTTTCAGAATCAGTCAAGCCATGCAGACTTGAAAGGTGGGTGTTAAAAGCCTGCCTTCATAAAGAGCAGGAGCTCGGGTATCAAATCACTGACAGAAACTTGTCAAACAACACAACCACTGGTCCGTTATTTAATTGTATACTCTACTGCGTATCCTTCCACATATACATACAGTCATATTTTACCCAATATTACTATTTGAAACTCCTGCAGATAAATGTACAGTATATGTTTGTATGTTGGGATACTTTTGCTGATGTCTATCTCAAGGCACAGATCCCAACAGCTGAAGGGTGCCGTGTCAGACAAATTTTGATGATTTTTTTTGTACCACTGAGCATGTAAAAAAACATGAGAGAAGGGGATCATGCAGCAGGAGTGCACTGATACTTTTGTACTATATTTATGCATGTATTTCGGTGAAGACAACACACATATGCTTTATTTATGCCAATGTGCATTACCTATATGTATAATGTGTGTCTGTGATTTTACAATTACTTCTCTGTTGCTTGCTCAGTTCTTACTGTTGTATTATTTGATAACCTTTTATTGTCAGATGGCAGGCTGAGATGCTTTGAATGACAGGTTCTTAGGATTTTTTACGACCTTACTGCTTTTTTATGTGTAATATATGATCATGAAGAGTTGCCAAGTCAATGATTTTCATTGGCTTTGTGGCTTTACTCATGCTAGTACTATTATCCTTATGACAGGCACAGTTGTGCATAATAAATTAGAATTAGTAATCATAGATCTTTGCTGTTTCTGATTACGAGACACTTTTGAGAGCAATTTCACTGAATCAGAACCAAGTATAAAGAAAGAATTCTTAAGGTGAAACACAGTTTGAGTTCAGTTGTTGAATTTAAAGCCATGTTAGTCAGGATTCTGGTCTTTTGTCGGAGAGTTGACATAATTGAACCATGTGAACGCTCACCAGAGTTAGTGTCAGCAGAATGCACTGGAGCTGAACTGAAGATCATGTCTGAGCAGGACATTTCAGACCTTGATAATTAATGGTAAACCAGATAAAGTACCTGACAGTCTCTTAGAAATTATATATTAAACTAGCTCCAGTTAGGTGGTGGGCGTACAAAGCACAGTATTTTTACACCAGAGGTTAGGCTTTGCATCCAGTCTGTGGTTAAGTTCAGGCTACAAAAGCACAGATGTTTTGCTGTTTTAATCACTGTGGATTTTTCTTTATTATACCAACAGCACATTTTTTTAATCCTGAAGAAGGAGAATTTTTATGATTTCCACTTGATCGGTAAGATTTGCAGTACTGATGCACCGATCGGTCAGCCGGAGATTGGAATTGGCCAGTTTTAAGCTTGACCAGTTGCAACCAGTGACCGACTGGTCAGTCTGACATATCTGATTCTGTGCTGATCACATTTACAAGCATGATGCTCTGTCATGCACGCATTAATGTCACAGCCCCACATCTGAAAAAGTACAAATACTGCACTTTATTTTTATTTGCAGTTTTGTCCAGTAACCCAGACCAATTTAACTGGGTATTTGTTTAAATCAGAGTCAGAGAAAGATAGAAAATATAGTTATTTAAAAGTAAATTTTTAAAATCAGTTTTTTTTTAAAAAAAGGACTGTTAAATTCTTCATTTAAAAAAGTTACAAAAACATTTGAGTGTGGTGTCAGTTACAGTTCTTAAAAAGAAAATCAGATAATTGGCCAAAACCAAAATCAGTCAAGAAAATTGCATCTTCTCTTTGTATGTTGTTGTATGCTAATTAATTAATTAGTATTTGTACAGTGGCGAGTTGTGAGCTTAAAACAGAAAATGAAGCACCTGTGTCCAGTCTTCTGAAAATTTTCGATGTTTTACTTTTGGAGGGGTTTTTTCGCACTGCTTGAGGGCAGTGGAGGACCCATTTAACTGGATTGAATGCTCTAAATTGCTAATAGTTGTGAGAGTGAGTGACTATCTGTCTGTCTAGTTATTCCCAGTGATGGACTGACGATCTGTTCAGCATTTTTATCCTTTGCCAACTTAATTCTAGGATATGCTCCAACCCCGTAAGTAAAAATAGGTCTAATGATAATTAAACAATGTACTGTATATAACATTTAAGTGACTCACAGGATAGCTTGGGTCAGCATCAGTTTGGCACATGACAAACAATGTTTGACTGTAAACATTATCAGGTTAATTAAATGAGAACTGAACGTCATTGCCCCACATGACCCTAAAAATTTCACTTGTGCAATGGAGTAATTGAATGTGCTAAACACTAAGATGCTACAGTTTTGCAACAGCACCCTTTATCAAAAATAATTAAAGGGGAATGTCATTAATCTTTCATGTATAGCCTGCCTGAAATGAAAGCTGTAATTAAGATAATATGTAATGAGACAGGTTGTAGAGTCCTGCCTTCAAGGTTGATATAATTGTATGGGAATTAAATAGAGTAACAAAAGGGAGATTAGGCGCCGCAGTTTTACCTTGACACATTATTGAACATGTATCTTTGAATTTGAACTTCTGCATGTCACTATGAATTACACTTTCTATTAGATATTCATCAGTAAAGTCTGATGCTGAAAGTCAGAATCCATAACCCAGTGATTATTAAGGTGAGTTCTATAGTAACATTGACAGTTCATTTTTTGTACAGTCCTAATATGGACACTGGTTCAGTTTTAGAAGTATAATTTTTATAGCTTATTCACATAATTATTCACTACTGCCTACATTTAAAACTCTTGTGTTTGCCTCTCTGAGTGGGCAAAGTACACAGAATTAGAGCATGTAAGAAAATGTATTTCATAATCTAATTTTAGGAATAATAAGTAACCTGCACCCAGTGATATGAGTTTAGGTGAGGTAGTGTAATATTCCTCTGAGTTCTGCCAAATAGGGAGAGTTCTGTAGATATTAAGTAGAAGTTTGTAGTCCTCACCTGGATGAAACCAGGAACCAGTTGAGTGAGGACAGAGTTGATGCTAAAAGGTTTTTGGTGTAACTTTAGTGGCTACGTTTTGGACTAGTTGGGATATTTTAATACTAATATGGAAAACATGACAAGAGCATGTTACAGTAGTCCCATCTACTGTAGATCAGGTTAAGGCATGATGGATAAATACAAAGCTGACCCTGTATATTTGACAGTTGAAGTTAGAAAAAGAACAACACTGCAATCCAGGCTTGTAGGAGTGTGGCATTTATGGAAACACAATTCCATGCAGAATAGGTGTTTTCTGTGTGGATTGTTACATGCATCTGGAAAACAGATGTGACAACAATATCTGTTTTTGCATAAGAATGACAGTTGTCTCAGTAGAGCAGAATACAGCACAGGCACTAGGCATGCTGAGACTAAAAGGACTGTACTCATCTGGACTGAACTTCTCTCTTCATTGTGCTACTGACAAAACTTTTACTTTCGTTCTCTGCCTACAGATGCTGAATATCGTGTTGCTTGCTTCCCAGCAACTAAAGCTGTTAACGGCTACATAACTTGATGTTTCACACTAATTTGCACCAGTTTTCTCTGAGGCATTTAATTCATTCTACTGTGTGATTACAATAGATGTGATTAAAATTATAGACCTGCTATCACACCTGTCAGAAGCAGAAAACAAATGGAAAAACAAATAAGGCAGCATTTATAAACATACTGTAACTATATTTCACTAAATTTGTTTTGTATAATGTCTGCTGTCATCACACATTGTGAATGTAATACATCCTCTCTGGAAGTTTTTGAAAGTCTAGAATATATAAATGCATCTAAGCTGAACAGTGTTGACATAAATTAATCCAATAGTCAAAAATTTTACATGGAGCCTATTAAGGGTATAATGGTTATGAAACTGCAACACACACGTCCACAATCTCATGTCATGACCCCCCTCACCTCTCTAACAAAACGCTACCACCCTGTTGGAGACATCCCACCTCTCCCACAGTGGAGTCTCCTACATATTAATATTCCCTGATGCCCCCTATCCCAGACATCATATATTATATGTTGTGGCAAAGCTTTATGCTAATCGAATAACACTGTGTCCGAAGAAAGAAAAGAAAGATTTATTACACATATTTATTACTCATTACAAATGCACTCTATGACATTTTTGGTAAGAACTAAAGAAAAATCTAACTATTTCTTTCGGATTCTCTGGATAACAAAATTGTCTCAATGTTTTAGCCCCATTTGAACTTTTGCAGCTGATCAGATATGGCCACTTCGATCAAGCTGCCTGACTCTTCTTGTGACTCCAAGGTTTATGTACCATTGCTGTCAGGATAACCATTTTATGGAAGATTCAGTGCTTCTTGTTCTCTCATATTTTGTTCAGATGGGTTTGTTCTTTTGGTGCCTTCTCATTTTAGTGAGACCCTTGTAGTTAGTTCATTGGAAAAATGCTGATCTCTGTGTTTGATGTCCTCTTCATCTCTGTCTTTAGTCTTTTTATCCTGAAATGTTGACAGTGAAAAACCAGCTGGCATCTTTCTCATTCCTTTTGTTTAAATAATGTGGTAGCAGTAGTTTTGGAACTCGTATTTATTTCATGCTGTCCCTCATTGAAAGAGTATGCCAAACTGGCAGTTTCACAGAGATGTTTTGTCATTGTAGTTGAAAGCCGTGTTTATTGAATCTTACAAACTATTTTATTGCCTGGGGAATTAATTGAAAATAGAATCTAAGCTGCTTTAAATTAATTAACTTTTGTTTCATATTGCTGGATGAAAATAAGTTAAACCACACCAGAGTGAAACCTTTATGTTCACCAACTGGCTCCCCTAAAACAAAAAAGAGAAATAATTACTTTATTCTGCAGCTCACTTTGCTCTTAAAGAACGATCAATATAGCTGTAAATGCAGAATAGATGAAAGATAAAGATTTGTGTGTGTGGCCTAAGCTCCTTTCAATTATGGTTAGCCTTCACTGTAATCTAGAAATTGAGTCATGGCAACTGGACTGCTTTTTTGTTGGGTTGATGCGTCTCACAACTCATCCAAGTAGCTTCTTCAGTCTGAGGAAAGTTGATTGGAGGCCACAAATGTATCCTACAGGTTGGTTTATTTTCACTCCTGCCCTGAATCTTCAATGGCGTCTGCACTGTACGCATCCCTCAGCTGCTGTTGAGTCAGTTACACACTTTGATCAATCTTGGATCAATATTACCTCTGAGAACTGCTACAGTTTTGCAGATGTCACATTTGTCAAATGTATTTCCCCTCAATGTTTTTTTTTGTGTGTGTGTTGCTCTTGAAACATAATGGGTCCTTGCCTTGATAGCTCTTTACTGAAGAACCATTGCATTCATGTCTGGCATTACTATTAGACTATTAGACTTTATACTTGAGATACACTTTATGTACAAAACGTTCTGCGGACAAAATACTATCAACTTGAAGAGTGCTTCTGACATTTCAATCTGTTTTGAAATTTGTGAGACATACCAAGTAATTGTAAAAAAAGCTATTTATCTTAAACTTTGGCATGGTTTAATTCCAATCTTTAGCTCTTCTTGCGTCGTGCTGAAATATCTTTGAGCATGTTTTATACACGTGCAGATATGCTTTTCTGTAGTTCTGTGCACTTGCTTCTCTCTGTAGAGTAGCTGATAATTTACTTAGATGGATCATTTAATAATTCCATTAATGCTGTTAATGTGTCTGTGATAGTACCCATATGCTAAGAGAATTAACTTGTCAGCATTCTTTAGGAGCAGCAGTGTTCACCTTCATGAATTCTTTACTGAGCTTTTCATATCTTCCAGTTTGAACCGCATGCATCATAGAAGGCTACAGTATGCTAAAATTGTGCTTCCTCAGTAAAGTTTATTTTCTACTAACCCATCCAATTTCTGCCAACAGCAGTTTCTTCTGATCTGCTCCGTGATAATCTTCTTAGGATTTGAGGGAAAATTGAAATTCTGATTCTGTGCAAATGTGTTTGTTTAAAAGTAATTTGCTTGAACTGTTGATTGATTCAGGGAGCATGCTGATATGCATTTTTTTTGTCCTCAACCAAGGACAAAGTGAAGGACGTTTTAACATTTGGTGCATAGTTCTATGTTTGAAAATACATTTTCAGTCTTATTGGTCTCTCTTTAATTACCTACTGTAGCATTGTTGTATTTCAATTTTTTTCTGAGGTCTCTGCAGGTTTTTATTTTATTTTTTTTTTGATCTGCCTTATTTTCATGATTTAAATATTTTACATCCATTTATTTATTCTTGATTTTCAGCTTGTTAGGTTACTACTGTACTCCTATTGTGGAAATCTATATATATATATATATAGTGTGTGCAGTGTGATATATATATATATATATTTTTTTTTTTTTTTATTCTATGTATATTTATATCTAATATACATTGTATTCTCTGTTAGCACATCGTCCACTGTTTGTAAAGTTGCCAGAAAAGGAATTTAGGCTATTTGTGTAAGTTGGCTTTCTATGCATAACAACATCAACAAATTGGAAATTCTGTTTTGTATAAGCCCTTTACAGTTTTATTGATAAACAACAGTGAATACGTTAAGGAAATGCTAAATAGATACGTCAAATGACATGCACATGCAAAGGCCATGGTTCTATTTTTTCTCTGTTCTTTCTTTGGCCTTACTCTTCTCTCGCTATGCTTCTGCCTCTTACTCACTCATGCAGGGTCCCCGGGAGAGATGCTGATGGTATATTATTTGGCTGCTGCCTACATTTGTGTCAGGGTGTATTCTGGGATGCATCTCCCAGCTCTGTGGGGTAATTTTTACCAGGGGCACAACTGATTCCTGGTCTGTAGAAGTGGCTGACCTTGTTTTTCAGGACTTTTTTTTAACAAATGTGTTGTTATGCTGCAGTGTGATGTAGAAAATTGTGCAAAATCCTGTTGAGAGAGGCAACAATGGTATACATAGAGATGGTAGAGAGCTTGATAAAATCCTCCGTCTAGCCTTACAGTCCAAATCTAATATATATACAGATGCACACCCAAAAGACTGGTGTGACAGTTATTTGTGTTTATTAGCTTACTTAGTTTAGATCTGTTTGTTCACTGGTTAAGGTGTTGAGCAGGTGTTGCATAACCAGGTTCACAGTGTGTATTTATATTTCTACAGCAACTTTCTTTGGAAATATTATTGTATTCATTCATTCATTTATGTATTTAACAATCCATTTCAATTAATTTCAATTTATTTATTTTCTTCCTGACTGAGCTAGTTTAAAGTATTTCCAAAAGAACATCTTATTGTGGTTTTGCTGTGATGATGTTCCATTGATGCTGCATTCAGTTCAGCAGCACTCATCCTTCACCAACCCCTGAAGGGCATATTACAGCAAAGTCTATTGAAACCATTATATTGTTTATGTCTTTCCTCAGAGATTAGTCTCTAACCTAGACCATTATTTTTGAATGGCATTGATGAACAGTACACCTTACATGCCAAAGACTCTGACGGAACAATAGAATCTGAAACCTCTAGGCAGGCTACAAGCAACACATTGTTAGCATTACTTAGCACTGTTCAGTTACTGAGCCATTGTTACCAGGACCTATTTACAGCCAAGGACAAGTGTGTTGGATCATCAACAGCAACAATGTGAATACTCAGGCTTACTGTACTCCAGGGTGGAGCTGGTGCTGGCAGTAAACCAAATCCCAGCCTGGGTGTTAATGCGTTGTCTCCCCCCATAGGGACGGAGCCCTGAGCACACACGCTCATTTCTATGGAGATGAGCAGCATCTCTGATCAGGCAAACATGCAAAGTCATATAGTTTGCTGCAGCAGGTTGACAGCCAGTTACTGTAGTAAAGTGTTAACATCGCAGTGCAGATGCAGCAAAAGCAAAGACTGTTTGATAGCTAGATGGATAAGGTGCAAACAAATTTGTATTCCTCATTCCTGAAAATCTTTATGTGATAGAGTTGTGCTGTGAAATGAAAATATTTGTCTTTGTATCTTACCTGATAATATGAATGAATGAGTAAATACATACAGGTTATTACAGATGAAAGCCAAGCATCTTTGTTTATGTTCTATGATTTTATGAGAAAAGTTGCTTTGCTTAAATTAATATAGTTTATTTTGTATTAAAAAAATATCAAATATGAAGCTGAAGGCAGTCAGCAGTGTAATTGAATGTCAGTGTGTGTGATTGATTTAGTGTTTGAATTGTCTCTGTGTCAAGAAATGTATACATTATGTCATGGAACCTTACAAATGGTTTTAGTTGACTTTAGCACCTTATCTATTGCACCTTATATCTTCAAACTGGAAAAAAAGTAGTTTATTCAAATAAGTTGGAAAGCTAAATTGTGACATTTTCTCACTTTTCTTGTTCCTTTTCTAAGTAAGGTTGGATTGTAAAGGTTATGAACAGGTATCTGCATAAATAATGATATGTTGCTGCGTATTTGACATGGCTTTGTTTTCAGTCCCTAAAATCAGGTATGGATCCATATACCTGAGCTCCTGTTATATTTTCTTGATACAGTTATTGAAATACTGTGGTATTGTATATACCTGTCTGTATTGTGTACTGTAACATAACTTAACATTTTGAGTGCTGTGATTCAGTAAATACACATACTTGAGTGCATGCTCACTGTCATACAACAGTAGCTTCCCAATAAAAAGGTGGTCTTTGTATAAACAGTAGTTTTTTTCCATCTAAGCTAGTGACAAAAAGCATACAACAGAGAGTAACCTAATTTATTGGGGTAGCATAAGGAATTTGAAGTCCGTATGACAGCAGGTGACAGATTTGTAATTCGCTGTTGCACATGAGTCACTAGGCAGTTAACGATGTGTGCTGTCAATACAAATGTCTACATTATGCCTGACAAGGCTGGTGTTGATGTGATGGTTCTGTTTCAGATATGTTATGTTTTCATTTACACTTGATTCCCTTTGGTCTTGAAGTGCTGCTGCTCTGTGGACTGCAGTGTGTTGTCAGTAGATGACTGAGACCAGCATGCTGTGTTCATCCTGCTTGTTGCAATCCTAGGAGGCTTTGCTTTTGATAAAGGTTAGTGTAATCAATCTCCTAGATGTTTATATTTATTGCTCCAGTACATCTGGGGATGTGTTGGTTTCCTGCTGATATTGAAGCATGAAGAATTCTGTAATGGCTAGATCACATAGTGATTTAATGTAGCTGAAGTAAGGGCGAAATAATGGCAGGCTTACTGAGAGTTAGGGGTTTGGATTACAATTAATACTAAGGGATCAGCGTAATGAACGAAGACACCATCCATTTTTATGGCTCATTATCCTCCCTACCACATTCTAACTGGATCTTTTTATAATTAGTTACTTGGACATACTTTGTCTGCTGTCTGCTTGATTTTTTCCATTTGGTTCAAAGCACTAACGTTTAAAAAAACATTTTGATGGACTCACACCAGATTGCTGTTGAATATTTATGCCTCTAAATGAAACATCAGTGGTGAATAACTTCTGATTCAAATACTCAGATGCTAGTTAATGTCAGATTTCCTCAGCACAAACTGTTTCTCATTTACCTGAGAGACTAATGGACAGCTACATATGTTCGCCACATTGGCAGATAAATGTTTGTGGCAATATAGTTATGTAATAAAACACTATCCTCAGAGTCTTTTCTTTACTCCGTCTCTGTCCTCTGTCTGAGTTTGACACAAACACACACACGGTAAGCTGGCAAAATTACCTGCCTGTTAACAATCACTGTTTGGCCGAACATTTATGTGATTCATGCGTGACAAATGCTCATTTCCAAGTTAATCACACTTCATTTTCATTTGATATATCTCTGTGCTGTCAATTAAGAATAGTAGGTAGTTAGGATGGATATTTCCTCTGTTCTTATTTGAAGTAATTTACATATAGTCTCTCTCTCTCTGCCAGAATCACATTGTCAGAGCGAGGTGTTCAGGGACTGTACAGAATGTAGGTCATCTGTGTTTTAGAAATACTTGTGGCTAAGGCATTCAAGGTCCGACCAGAATATAGATGTCGATCTGTTGTCTTTAAGTATGCGTTCAACATAATACCTTATTATCTCAATAAAATACTGGCAAGAAAATGTTTGGAAACACCAAGACATCATTGGATTTTATGCAGCAAAACACCTGTTTTTAACGATTTAATCAGTAAGTAAACCATTACAAAACAATTACCATTTGCCGCTCAGTCAGTG
This sequence comes from Ctenopoma kingsleyae, assembly GCA_032353495.1. Classification (NCBI taxonomy): domain Eukaryota; kingdom Metazoa; phylum Chordata; class Actinopteri; order Anabantiformes; family Anabantidae; genus Ctenopoma; species Ctenopoma kingsleyae. The sequence continues at coordinate 5,972,380 of JAUBNQ010000005.1, read as the reverse complement.
TTAAGCTTAAGTTTTTGGCATCTACACTACCAGTCAAACGTTTGGACACACTTAGGTGTGTCTTCAGCTGTGTTACCATCATTGCAAAATAGTTTTATAATGATCAGTTATCCTCTTAATTTAATAAACTTCCATTAGCAAACATAATGTGCTATTGGAAGACAATACTAATGTTTGATGATTATAGGCCTCTGTATGTTTATGTAAATATTCTTTTAAAAGACAGTTTCAATATACAATAGTCATTTTTAATATTATCAATGTCTACACTGTATTTCAGATTAGAATTTGATGTTAAAAAATCTATTTCAAAAACATAGTCATTTCTGTATGTGTCCAAACTTTTGACTGGTAGTGTATGTGTTTTTTTTCCCTCCAGAAATTCAAATGTGGATTGATCATGCATGCTCTCAGGTACATCTTAAACTAAGTTCATGTCCAGTATTGTAACCCATAAAAACATCTCTCTGTAGAAACTCATTAGTCTACACTTGTCTTGAGAAAATAAGGTTAAACTCTATGTGATACAGTTCACTATAGTCTCCAGACACATGGTGCTACAGGATTCAATCAGGACAGAAGAAGCAGTGGAGGGCCAAGGTGTGCATCTGTCCAGGAAGATGACGAAGTCCTTACAAGTGTCTTCCTTCAGAAACGGATGCCTTAGTGCTCCTGAATTGTTTGCATTGTTAAATAAAACAAGAGAGAAACGGACAAGAATATGAATACATAAGTCTGTTGGTGTTTCCAAACATTTTTTTTTGCCAGTGTGTATGTGACCACTACTTCGACCTTGGCCAGTAGGCCAGAAAAGCAATATCAGACATTGCAGATACATGTTTGTACTCTGTGCGCTTGTAGACCCTATAATCATTTTTTATAATGTCCCATTGATTGTTTTTTTTGTTTGCTGTCCAAACCTGACTGACCCTATGTGAAAAAGTAATCAAAAACCCTCCAGTGCAGCTGAATTAAAACAATTCTGCAAAGACGATTGGGTCAAAATTCCATTTGGATTCCTCATCCAGACATAGAAGAACCCAGAACAACATATAAAGAACTGCAGGCCAACAATAGGAAAGAGACTGTAAACTCTTTTTCCATAGATGCCATTTTTGGGCCCCATCTGGGGCGAAATTGCTGACCAAAAACACCCATCTCACATTTGTCAAAAAACATCTTGATTATCATTAAGTTTTTTGGGCAAATATTCTGTGGAGCGATGAGATGAAAGTTTAACTTTTTGGAAGGACTGTGTCCCATAACATCTGGTGTACAATTTCATCATACCGACAGTCCAACATATCAGACCTTGCAGATACATGTTTGTACTCTGTGTGCTTGGAGACCTTACAGTGTTTTCCCTACCATTATACAAGGTGGGTTCATTTTATTTCATTAGATTTTCTGTACAGTGCCAGATCACATTAGAAATCATTTCAGGTTCCCTTTCCTACAAGTCTGTACCTTGTTCTTTTATTAAACTAACTAAACAGCCTCGTGTTATTTATCTTTTTTACATGACGGCATCATTTCTGTCTCTCTCTATCGTGTGCAGCGGAGTTCTGCCGCAATGCCTACACACAAAGACACGTGCGCACACACAGGTGAACACACAGAGATTGTGCATCGGGAAATATGAGTTTTAAAGCATAAAGGCCAAAACACACACAGACACACCAGCGTGATGCGCATAACACACACCGGTAGTGGTGCATTTTTTTTTCCAATCATATTTTTACTGTACAGCTGATATAAGCAAATAAAACCATCTGTTTATATGATTTTAGTGCATTTTTCTTGTTATGTTGTAGCATTAAGTAACATATTTCTACAGTCTGGAACCTTCCAGCTGTATGTAGAATGATTTCCTGTGCGTTTGATGTGATATAAACATATCAACAACGTCTGTGCGCATTTCTGCAGGTGACCACAGCACTAACTTTATTAATTGTCCCCAACACAGATTCAGGATCGGTGTGACAGTAAATTATTTTGTGAAGTTTTCCCCACGCTGTCCTTGTGTGCTGCATGAGGAATGTCATATTTAAAATAAGTACACAATAACTAGAAGTAGTGAAAGTACGGTGGCCGAGACGTTCCAACCCAGAAAATGAATTAAGGTTTGACGTGCATCAACCCCCCCTTCCCCCCACACACACTGCAAGCACCCCCCCAACACTGTAAACCTAAGGGAAACTGTGCCTTATAATTATTTTATAATGTCCCATTGATTGCTTTTTGTGCAAATATTTTACTTTTGTTGATTTAATTTGATTTCAATAGTGAACCAATGCACTATAGCCACTGGTGTAACCAAATTTACTGCTACTATAGTCTCTACATAAAAAAAACAGAGAGAAAGAAAATCTTTATCAGTTATGTGTATTTCAGTTTGTTTGTTTATTTTTGACACTTGAATACATAGTTTACAAACGCTTAACATCATTGAAGAAGAGTGAATGCGTTAAATTGCTCCATACCGCACTGCATACGCAATCTCTTGTGTAGCTTTGGGAGGGAGTATGCAACATTGAAGCCCAATTTCAAGCAAGGGCTAGATGCTTAATGCTTGTCTTGGACTGATGCTATTAGTTATTAGAGTTGGACTGCTTTGAAAGGCACATCTGGCTGCAGAGCCTAACTGTTGCTCCAGAGTCTCAAGCAGAGAAGGATTACTGCTGTGGCTTTTGGTTGAAGATGATTCAACATGGAATTAGATGGCCTATATGGAACACAGTTTGGGACAGTCTTACCCTTTTTGACAATATGAATACAGGGTGTTAGTGAAAGGCTGTGGAGATTGCTGAATCCCAGCATCATCCTTCTGACTAATAACATGCTTTGATTAATGTTTGAGAACTTTATCTCATATTCCCCAGCTTTGGGCAGAAATCCTCAGTCTGGAGTTTATATTTTCTTGTTTCTGTAAAGTATGTTGATAATATTTCATTTCTCAGCAGGATGGTCATATGTACCTCCTCCAGCTCCTTCAAAGCTGAATTTGTATTGTATCTATATTGTAGCTATACTTTGTTATCAAAGATAAAGTGCTGTGAAAAAGTATTTGCCCCCTTCTTGTTTTTTATTTTTTGCACATTTGTCACACTTAAGTGATTCAGATCATGAAACTAATTTTAATATTTACACAAAGATAACCCAAGTAAATACAAAATTCAGTTTTTAAATGATTTAAACATTTATTAAGGGAAAAAAGCTGTCCAAACCTGACTGACCCTATGTATATAAAAACCCACCAGTGTGGCTGAATTAAAACAATTCTGCAAAGATGATTGGGCCAAAATTCCATTTGGATTCCTCATCCAGACGGTCATAAAAGAACCCAGAACAACATATAAACTGCAGGCCAACAATAGGAAAGAGACTGGGCAAAAATGGCATCCATGGAAGAGTTTCTGGAGTGAAACTGCTGACCAAAAAGAACAAAAAGACTCATCTCACATTTGTCAAAACCATCTTGATTATCCCCTTGTGTTTAGGGTAAATATTCTGTGGACTAATGAGACAAAATTTGAACTTTTTGGAAGGACTGCGTCCCGTTACATCATGGTGGTGTGTAATATTAAAATTTCTTTGATGATCTGAATCATTTAATTATGACAAACATGTTAAAAAAAAAGCAGTAGGGTGAAAATACTGTGTCATAGCACTGTACAGTCCAGTGAAGAAGTATTTGAACAGTGATATGATTTTTGCATCTGTGCACCACCAACTGTGGAAGATCTAATGTGATAGTGAGACCAGAGTGTCACAATATTATGTTAAGAACAGTAAAGAGCATCTTATAATATTACTGCTCCTACACAGACCTCATTCACAATTATTAGATCAATTCAAGATGAGGCAAACTTCACTTTTTACTTAGTCATATTCTTTGCACGTTTTAAACAGCTGATTTTGAGATTAAAATATTTCATAAGTGAATCTGATAATTATGAATAACATATTAGTAACTATGACAACAGAGGTAAATAACAGGCAAATTACACTTTTTTGAAACAAAGCAAAGGTTTGTCCCGCGCCTCTGCCTGTGATTGGCTAAATGTTCTTGCTGCAGCCAATCATCTCTCTCACAGTGCAAACTACAGGGAGCTGAGCTTCTCTTTATAATAAATTATCTCATCTGAAAAGATGATTTACAAAATGTTGGGTGTTTTTTGTTTATGTCATAGATTTATGTTTTTACTGTACCTTCATCATCATCATGGACCAAAGTTAAAATAAGGCTGTGACTGATGTTTGATTCATACGGAGTCCTCTAGGGATCATGTGGTAGAAAAAAATATTTAGGGGAAATAAGTGGTAGAAAAAAAATTCTGAATAGTTAGTAGAAACAAGAAATTCTGAATAGTTGGTAGAAAAAAAACATTTAGAATAGGTGGTAGAAAAATAAAACCAGACTCCCCGCCCACACGGGCAGGGGTACCTTTTTTGGCACAACACTGGCAAATGCGACCATAGCCCTGCAGGATGTAAACACAAAGTGGACATTAGCAGCTACAACTAAACTGGAATAAGCTGTGTATCCATTACATATTCTAGTAATATTTTAACTCTCATTTTTAACGTTTGGCCGGCAAATGTGACCAGAGATCTCTGGCATTACTGTGGCTTTAGCTAAGGGCGACTTGCGCAGCCTCGCAGAGCGGCATGTTGCTGGGTCGATAATGTCCGTCCTCAGATATTCGTATCATATCAATAACATTCCAAATGGTGGTGATTGGTTTCCTTTACTTCCTAATTAACCTTGTTGGATTACGTGCTCTAATTCTACTTTGTGAGCCGGTCAGGAGCTGCCTGACAGACACTCAGAACTACTGTAGGCTACTAGATCTCCTCCTCAGGTGTGAGGGGCTCATTTAAAAGTACATCGCTAACACCAATAATATCATCACACTGGAATTTCTATCAAATAAACCAATTCATTCATAATACTGGATCTAGACCATTTTCAGGACATACGTATTGTTGCATTTTTCATGGTTCTGGTTTTCCAGAAAAGCTCTGATCACAGAGCTGGCATATAGAAACAGATCCATCCACATTCACAGCTATGGGCCATTTAGAAGGCTCCACTTAATCTAACGTGCGTGTCTTTGGAGGGTGGCAGGAAGTCAGAGTACACGGAGAAAACCCACACAAACACGGGGAGGATATACAAAGAATTACACAGAAAGACACCCGGCCGACTGGTGGATTCTAACCTGTGAAACAAATGCGCTATCTACCAAATCTGTTTATATCCTGCTGGGCTACAGTCACATTTGCTGGTGTTGTGCCAGAAAAGGTACCCCTGCCTGTGTGGGCGGGGAGTCTGAATTTTTTGTTCTACCACCTATTCTGAAATTTTTTTTCTACCACCTATTCTAAAAAAAATTTTCTACCACCTATTCTGATTTTTTTTTTCCTACCACTTATTTCCCCTAAATATTTTTTTCTACCGCATGACCCCCAGGGAGCTCCGTAGATTCATAATTCAGGTCGATTCATCACTAATTAACTGTTATAAAGATACCT
>JAUBNQ010000005.1:5879855-5910324 GCA_032353495.1 Ctenopoma kingsleyae | reverse complement strand
TTTGCCTATAAATCCGTCTCCAGTTCTAGTTAAGCTTTCCTTAATTGTAGCCTTTTTGAATAGTAAAGTGTAAATCTGGTGCTAATATTTGAATCACTGTGAGGGTAGTGGGATAGGAAAATGACCAAACCCCTGAGTATCTTAGAAAGATCACCTTCCTGCTGTAGGTAATTTTCAGAGTGGATCTGGTTCCATTGATCTGTGCTTGATTTGGCAGGTCAGTTTTTCTCTCTGTCCTTCTTAACTGAGAAATGACCAAACAAAGACACATAAGAAGAGAGTGCCAAGCAGATAATGAAGTGTTCAATTATAGGACACAGGGAGGACATCTAAAACGGAGCTCCTCCAGCTACTCACTCTTTTTCTGGAAGTGTCTCCCTTTTTCCCCCCTCGAGTCTTAATAGAGAGTGCCATCACATTAAAGCCATGTATCATTTGGTTACACACAGAATGACTGCAGGCACTCAGACAGATGCCTATTGCTCAACTTCTTGCAGCCTGTGATATATACCCTCAAGACAACACATAATCTGTCTCAATATCTGTCATTCTCGTTTTGTTTCTGTCTGCCCTGCCTCTGTTTTACTAAATAATGAGTAATGAGATGTGCAGCAAAGCTGTTTGGCCAGTCCCCATGTTCAAGTGATCCGGATTCTGTTCCTATTATAAGACAAATCACCAATGGCAGGCGTGTAGAGATGTTTCAGAGGAATAGTCTGATCAGGCTTTCAGGTTGAATTAATTTTGGTGTGTGCTTTCTTTGTGATGAAAATGTAAAATAACTAATTTTAACAAGGTCAGGAAATGGTTTGCATGCATGCTCTACTTTCAGCACTGCATGGCTTCAGTTTTACACATTTACATCTGGGAAATCCACTGGAGCAAACTGAGATTAGGACGTGCATTAGAAGGGCTGTTGAGAGAGAGAGAGAGAGGGAGAGAGAGAGAGGGTGGGACCTCAACAGTTCACTTGTATTGTTTATTCCCTCCTGTTTGCCCATTGTAATTCACAGTTAACATAATCCAGATGCTTTGAACTGAGTAGGGTAAACAGGACAAACAAATATTAGTTGCAACTTGGATTCTGCAAAGATTTATAACTACTGTAATTAAAAATAATGTTGCATTAGAGGGTATTATTAGTCTCTTTGTTTATTAGAATTATTATTCTGCGAAGTGAAAATGTAATCATTCTTGTTTTTATTTAAATGTTTGCATACAGGATACATGATATTATGTATGCTGTGACTTTATTATCAGCACTTATGAGCTGAAATAAGATTCCTGCATTAATCACACGGACATAAATCGTTTTTCAATAAACTCTTTCTCCCCATGCCCTTGGGATGCAGGAAGTAAAGCAATCTGTGAATGCGAAACAAGAGCTGTGCAGAGCTGTGGAGCATAATTGGTTGTGAATAACTTGGATGCAGTAGCTGTGGTAATAATGTTCTTATCATCCCTTCCATGTCAGGGTCTCTCGCTGCACTGGGTTTTCCTCTCTCACTCTATTAATCAGTGTCGGGATGCAGCAGCACATGCTGTCCTCCTGCAACCTCAGGGAGCCTCGTCATTGATTACACTGACTGGCTGTTGGAGAAGCAGGATGGTCAGTTGCCGATGTATCTGTCATCAATGTCACTGTCCCTGTTTCAAATGAACATGCTGGAGGTTGGGGTTTATCAGGCCTGAGAGGAAAAGAAAGACACTGAACAAAGTGACCAATTTTCCCTGTCATTTAATACCTCTGTAAATACAAAGGATTTTTTCAGTGCCTTCATAAATGTCTAGCTGCATGGGAGTAATACAAAATGAATGTATATTCCAGGTTTTACTGCCAGAATGGAGTCTCTGTTCTACAGTCAGAGTGTTGCTAATCTTTAGGGGTTTGAATTGAAATATAGAATGTGGCATATTCTGATTTCTGGTGTGTCTCACTGAAAATCTCTGTGTTCTATCGCCCATTGCTACAAGCATTTAATGTGTCATTCAGTATAGTTGCGAACACTTGATATATGGGATAAAAACTAAGGAGTTTAATATTACATAGGATCTGACTATGTCAAAATTAATTCTTCTGCCAACCAAACCAGTAGAGCAGCAGCAGCAGCTACAGCACCTCTGTGATGTGACAGTTAATCAATGCTTTGTGTCATATTCTCTCATTCGTCTTTATTTGCACAACATACATACACCTGCTGACAGCATTCGGTCCGTCACATGTTGAATTAGGTTTGTGACGGTAATGAATTGCAATGTGAGGCTAAACTTAGAGCATCAAAGTGATCTTAAGTTGACAGACATGTTCTAGGTAGTTTTAATTAATTATTGGCCAGTGTTATGGGCAGGTGTGAGTATGGCGACCTTGGGCTAGCTGCCTGGGTGCTATGTTGTGATAAATACATTTGGATTGCATACTTGGACCATTTTGAAACCTGAAACCTAAAAATGTTCTGCTCAATTGCAATATCCTGATGAAATAAACAATTATGCTACTCAAGTTTTAAACAATTGTCATTTAGTTATTCCTCGAGCTAAAAATAATTTATTGAAAAATATATTATATTCAGAGTATCTTTTAAATGTATTAAAATGTCATATGTTAAGAGAACTAATTAGTATTCATAAAACAATTTTAGTTAATTTCTATTTAAATATAGTGCACATTGGAATGGAGGACTAGTATTTTAATGATGTGCTCTATTGAATCATATTTATAGATGCATTCCCCCAACAACTGTTTTGTTGGATACTTGATATTTGTAAATTTCCCTTATTGTGATTTAGGACTATATTAATGTTTGCATGCCTTTATAAGAATATATTTGAAAGCGTGAGCCAAGGAAGATTAGCAACCACTATTGTGGAAGCTAATGGGCTTCCCGATAGACAAGTAAATAAATAAATTAATCAATGCAATAAAACAGTTCGTGTATATAAACTATATATAACGTTGTTGATACACACATTCAAGGTGAATCCAGTAAATCAACACAAAGCTGACGATACGATAAAAACTGAATATGACTTTCAAAGTGTCCCTGTTTCATCTACTTTTTTTGTCATTCAGAGGAGGAGAAGACACAACATCAGTGAGAGAAACATTTCATTATCATCAAAAGGATTTTAGATTGTGAAAATAAACCATGAATAAAACTGGCAGTAAAAACATTGAAAAGATTGATGTGAATGTAAAATAAAAACATAAAACGAAAAGATATATTTTTCGGTTCTACTCCTTATGTTCTCATTTTTATTACTCCTTTCATTTCTGTTACTTCTCACACTTTCTCTCAAACTACAGATGGTCCAAGGCCGACCCAGAAAGAAATAATTTCTCTGAGGGCATTCATGCTTCTCTTCCTCAAGCAACTCATCCTGAAGGTATATCCCACATGCTGCGAGGCATGTCTTCATGCAGCTTGATTTCGAGATGTGCCAAGAAAATATGGAGATTGTCAACTCTCCTTGTGTTATCCTTTAAAATGGTCTGCCAGTCCACTCTTTAATACATTCAGTGCTGTTTATTTCTTTATTTCCTTATTCTAAAAAGTGTGTCACTGGAATAAAATCAGTTGTACTGAAACAATGTTAATGAATTAATTAGTCAAGAAATCATGAATAAAGTTCTAAGAGTTGTTTAATCATTTTATTTATTTAATATACCAAATCTGTGGGTTTAGGCCTTTCAAATGAGACATTGTGCTGTTTTCTTGCTTTATGTGTGTGTAATTGGTTGTCTGCAGGAAATTCTGAGGTAAAGTTAGCCTATTTAAGCCATCAAAAATATATGACCGGTAAATGTATGCTCTATGATTATTATTAAGTTTTATTCTGGAAGAAACCAGGCTACACTTTGTAGGCAAACGTGTTTTCTGGCTTTTCAGTCTGTTTTGTTGCAGAAACTTAAATTCACTACATCAATTGCACACCCAATCTAATCACAATACAAAGTGACAGACCAGACTATAAAAGCTTATTCACATGTATAACTGATTGTTATTCTTGGAGGAATGGCTTGTACCTTCTTTTAAATTGTACCAAAATGAAAAATATGCATTTTGCATATTGACTGACACACTGTACATTTTTAATACAGTGACTCTTTCAGCTATTTTGCTTGTTTATCATTAAATTTTTCACATTTTGTTATTTTTTGTATTCTTTCAGGACCGAGGCGTGAAGGAAGATGAGCTGCAGAGCATCCTGAACTATTTGTTAACAATGCATGAGGTACATGAGAGTCTGCCGTTGCCCCAAGTGACTTCTTTCAGTGTGTTAGTGTGCCACTTTGGTGCACACTTTCAGAATTGCATCTAGGAGACGTTTGTTTCCATTTTAAAATTAATTAATCTTTGTGATTGCCAATGTACTTTTTATTGGGCAATGACCAACAACTACTTCCCTTTACTCTTTCCTGTATTCTTTTCTTGTAATGTGGGTAAAGGGCTCAGGTGTTTTCTGCAATTGAAGGTGGTACAATTGCCAAATATATTATGTGTTTCCTGCAGTTGCAGTTATTAGTCAGGAAAGGAAAGGAAAACAGTATTTTCACCTGCCCTCTTTTCTATGTCTCTATGTCTCCTTGTCTTTCTCTTCTGATTTGTCTGTGTAACCAGTGTGGTGTACTGCACTGTAGATCTGAGTTGTGTAGTGTGGCAACTGAACAATCAGGATATTATGTTCCTTTTACTGGCACCTTTGGTGGAATTTGTGTGTGGTATCAGGAGTTTCTCGCTGCTATACAGCAATGAAAAGTTTTTTTTCTTCTTGTTTACTCTAAAATTACAACCACAAACCTACAACAGTATAAAATCCTGACTGTTTGTACCATAAGTATTCAACCAAGCCAATCAACACTTGACCACAAAACCAAACCATTACAGTACTGTAACTGTTGTACTTGTGCACAATTCCAATATCAAATTCTAATCTCAGATAGTTTAAAATTTAATCTCAAAACCATCATAAAATAACAATACAGGTTATATTGGCAGGAGTAAAGGCAAACATTAAGACTAACAAAAAGGCAAACTCCACAGGAAGATATTAGCTCTCCCACATTTAATGTGAATGGAAACTAAGCATACTCGGGAAATACTGTGTATAACAGAATGAAAAATACTTGATACTGAACAAAATACCACCGTTAAATGGCATTCATATCATTAAATCAACATTGTTTAACTTTATCTTACATAGATGCACATGGCGCAGCTTATCTGCTTTACATCTAGGAAAGGTTTTGACCTGTACTCGCAGCCACGCGCCTTCATTGCTATGCACAGCCTACGCACATACAGTGCAATACACAGAGCAGGAGATGTCCTAAAGCAAAGGAAGTATGAACATGAAATTATTTCTTGTAATTGAGTCACTCACATCATCTGTTACATCTGCAGGATGAAAATCTGCATGATGTGTTGCAGTTAGTGGTAGCTCTCATGTCTGAGCATCCAGCCTCCATGATCCCTGCTTTTGACCAGAGAAATGGAATACGGTAAGCCCCTCAGGGGAAGACACAATCCCTTCGCTGTTTAGGCATAAGATGAAGAGGTTACTTTGCAAAATAAACCCAATCCCTTAACACGTGTGCTGCTTATGTGTGGCTACGTGCTGCATGAATAATTTGTATGTTTGGTGAAGAAAGAAAATATACAGAAAATCTAACAATATGTTTACAACGTGACGAAGATGATCTGTCCAGTGTAATCCTATAAAATGTAGCACTATTTGTTTTGAGTTCTAAGAAAAAAAAGGCTGCTGCTTTCATTAGGACGTTTATTTTTTATTTATTTAACCAGTGCAGGGCCTGGTTAGCTGACAACTAATTTATTCTGTGAAAACCAAGTGCTGTTTCCAGCTTTCACTGCTTTTGCCTACTCCAGGGTAATCTACAAGCTCATGGCCTCTAAGAGTGAAAGCATTCGAGTACAATCCCTGAAAGTCCTTGGGTACTTCCTCAAGCATTTGGGCCACAAGTAAGTAACTTATTCTAACAGCTGTGGTGCGGATTCTAACTACACACTCGTTTTGCTGTAATGAAAATCTTCTCTCTACATACATTCTAATTCTGTCAAACTGCATGTTGTTTTGCTATGTTTAGCCTTTCCATCTCCACGTACTGTCCATTTTCTCACTGAAACAGGAAAATTATAAACCAAGCTTTACCTTCAGAGAGATGATTCATCTGTTCCTGCTCTTCCCTTGAAAAAGTATACAATTAGAAGAGCCAGAAATTCTTGACTACTTGCCAGTTTTGCAAATTAGGGTGCACTTCTTTCTAGAACACCTGAATTCCTGGCATTGTGCCCTAAAACCATTAATTTACATAAGGGAAAGGTGGAAGAGGTCCAAGTCAATGTCCCACAGTGTGAAATAAATAATAAAGTGCCCACTAGGATGTTGGCACACCCTCTATACGCTGCACATAGAGAAGAGAGAGAGAGGGCCTGCGGGTGGAGAGCCTATGATTCAACATGCGGGACATAGGGATGGATGGGGGAGATGTGGGGGTTGTGCTGTGCTCACAGTAAGGGGGAGCACCAGGTGTTGTTACTGGTGCTTGTGGAGTGGAGAGAAAGGGTAGGCATAAGATGCTAGACTGCTCTAGGCACAAGTGAAAGGCCTATATCCTCAAGGGACATGAGTGCTTTTTGAAAGCCTGCTTTCACCCCTCACCTTAATAGCTTTCATACATTTTAAAGCACAATGCTGGTTCACTATGAGCTCTAGTGTAGCTCATAAATGATTAAACATGTTTCTTCAGTGCTTTGTTGAAGTTATGAGTTTTTGATAATTGAATTTGTCATTTTATATTTATTAGTTCAGTGATGCAGTAGAGGAAAACTGAAAAAGGGAAATAAAAGGAGGTTGAAAGAGATCGCGAGTTTGGCTCAGACCTCTTTGAATGTAATTGCATTTACTCAATATATAATCATAACCTTAAAGATAAAAAAAACATTGTGAATATGGCATGCCAGTTTTTAGTTTTAGGACTAAATTTGCTTTCTGCTGTATGATTACCTTATCTCTAACAGACCGGTATTAAAACAGTTATAACTTAATAGCATGCATACATTTTTTTCTTTTTTAACCGATGTACCTTCATTGTAACAGTTTAAAAAATGTTTTACAGTATTCAAGGCAAAAGAGATTTTTGTATGTCTGGATTAACGCTTATGAAAGAACAACGAGCAGGCCTTGTCCTTCCACTGTACGTCGCTGGTTGAGCAGATTTATACAGCGTCTAATTAACGTTTACCCTTTTAAGTTCCCATATTTTATCAGTTGCAAGGAACACTTCCTCAAAGTGACCAATTTACCAGCCTCTGCAAAATTCTAAAAAATGTTGATTGATTAGGAAAGTCCCAACTCGTCTTTGAAGGCACTAGCAGCAGAGTAGAGCAGCGTTGGAACTTGTGACAGCAGTCCTTATGCTGTATGCAGAAGTAGTTTGTCACTGTTGAACCCATTCACCTGTGGTATGCCTCTGTTGTATCTGGGAGCCATTCCTAGTGACAGGCTAACTTCGTTATCCTACACACCTCCAACGAAATTCCCTCAATTTATGACAGCGGGTTCCTGACACTTGTCTCCGGAGCCTGGCTCCCTGTGGGTGAGAATAGGGAAACAAGCTGACGGCACTCACTGATCCTTTCAGTGGCTTAGGGAGCTCTAAACAAGCCATTTTACCATTATGTCTGTCTGTGTGTGTGTGTGTTTGTGTTTATCCACAGGAGGAAGGTGGAGATCATGCACACACACAGCCTCTTTACTCTCCTGGGAGAGAGGCTCATGCTGCACACCAACACTGTGACGGTGACGATCTACAACACTCTATACGAAGTAACAAAACATTTTCTTCTCAAATGTTCCAACATTGCAGCACCATTGTTCTCTGTGCACGGAATGTGTGACTGATGTCTTCTCACTGCTTCCCACACCAGATGCTGACAGAGCAGGTGTGCACACAGGTGGTTCACAAACCTCATTCTGAGCCTGATTCCACTGTTAAGATTCAGAACCCAAGTAAGCCTCTTATCACATTGAGTTTTATTCCTCCTAAAGAGTATGGTAACATTGACACTATGGATGTGTTCTTGTGTGTGTGATATCAGTGATTCTCAAGGTGGTGGCAACCTTATTGAAGAACTCTACCCCCAACACTGAGCTGATGGAGGTGCGGCGACTCTTCCTTTCAGACATGATCAAACTGTTCAGCAACAGTCGAGAGAACAGACGGTGAGCACAACTTAGAGATTCTCAGTTGTCCAGGTAAGGTTATCTTGAGGTTGAGTCATGGGAAGTGGAAAGAAGTCCAACTTCCAGGTATCAAAAAGAGAAGGTCTCATTGTTGCTTCTCTGTACCATGTTTAATAGGCTCATATTGATAAATCATCATTATACATGTACATGTTCTCCAGCAGAACCGTCTCCTTTTGATTCACACATACATAAGATAAGATAAACCTTTATTAGCCCCACAAGTGGGAAATTTGCATAGACACAATTAAATTATAGGTCTTAGGAAGCCATTGACCTAAATCATCATCATAATTAGCTGAAAATGAATAGGCAGAAAGTGCTTTGTTAAGTCAAACTACTGAATTAAAAAAAGAACACATAATTGGTTTTTACTTGCTGCCCTTCCTACTGTATATCTTGGCTGTCATGTTGTTTTGGGAAATACTGCCACATGTACAATGAAATCAATATATTGATGGAGAAATGAGCAAAACAGTGTGGTTAATGTGAATAATAAAAAAACAGCACCGATGTGCTCTTTTGACACAAAGTGAAGCAGAAAGACTAATTGGCCTGGACAATTTTTAATTTTAAATATTTTATTTTATCACCAAAACTTGCTGAACACTAGTGGATCAGAGTTCAGCTATTTTCCAGCTTATATACAATAATGCAGACTCTGTTTGTTGACTTTGTGATGTGTGTGTTACAGGTGTCTGCTTCAGTGCTCCGTATGGCAGGACTGGATGTTTTCTCTTGGTTACATCAACCCTAAAAACTCTGACGAGCAGAAGATCACTGAGATGGTGTACAACATCTTTCGTATTCTCCTCTACCATGCCATCAGGTATGAGTGGGGAGGATGGCGTGTGTGGGTGGACACACTCTCTATAGCCCACTCTAAGGTGAGTACTGTGCTGTATAGTACAACATAGGGGAAACACTGACCTCTACTGTTAAGGGAGACATCTGTTTTATCTGTTGTGTTTTAGCTGTTAATCTTCTTCTAAATGGATCTTCACAGTTGTTTGCATCACAAATATGTGGTTAACATCTTCTGTAACACTGCCCTTTTTACAGGTGACGTATGAGGCACATAAGGAGTACTTGGCTAAAATGTATGAAGAGTACCAGCGTCAGGAGGAGGAGAATATTAAGAAAGGGAAGAAGGGTTTGGTTAGCACCATCTCTGGTCTGTCTGCTCAGGCCTCTGGCATAATTGAGATCAGAGAAATCGATGACAGTTCACAGACACCAGAGAGTGAGACGGACTATGAAAGTGCTGACTCGCGCAACCTTCTGGCTGATGCAAAGGAGCCTGAAGAGGGTCTCAGGGGAACGGAGGGTACAGTAGATGGCGTTAGGGTCGAAGTTCATGACCTTCTGGTGGACATAAAAGCTGAAAAGGTGGAGGCTACAGAGGTTAAGCTGGATGATATGGACTTGTCCTCTGAAAGTCTGGGAGTATCTGAGAATGGAGCACTGGTGGAGGTGGATTCAATGTTGGATAATGTTTACTGTGCTGCTGTAGAAAAGCTCAACAGTAATGTCAGTCGAGTGTTGTTGCCAAAGGGCAGCATGGATGACCAAAACGCACCCCCTCTCATTACGCTAGATGATGATAAGGACAGCATCCCTAACTGCAACAACTTCCTGTTTGGCAAGGTGACAGGCAGCATAGAGGACAAGCTACTGCCTGATCTCAGTCCAACTGACCCTCTGGTCCTGCCCAGCCCAGAGCCTCCAGTGCATACCAGTGCCAATGATGAACTGGGCCTTCTAGCTCACATGACAGACACCTCTGAGCTTGGCTCTTTACCCAGTATCCTGGAGAAGGATGAGTTTGAACTTCAGGCAGCCTTAGAGAGCATCAGCTCTGTGGCTGGTACAGAGGCTGAGACTTCCTCCAAAAGCCTAGAGGTCACTGAGATGACAGCTACAGCAGTATCTGAAGGTGACCCATCGGCTGGTAAGACCAGCAGTGCAGCAGATGCAGCAAGCAACACTTCTGACGCAGAGAGATCAGACAGTGGCAAAGACAAGGAGATAAAGAAGATTCAGACAACAGCCACCACACAGGTTTGTGAAAGCTAGATCATCATGTAGCTAATTCAGATCGAATTATTCAGTAATATCCAACACAAAAGGGGTCACAAATAAACAAATACAAGTCTTTGTCAGACTCATCAGAAAGGAACAGTAAAGCTTCACTGATTTCACTCTTTGAGAGATGGAAAAGCAGTAACTAATTGTAAACTCTGGATAACCAAATGGGGGGGCACTGTTTGCCATAGTGAAGATGTGTTGGGCATAGTGACTAGCTCTATATTAACAGGTCCAGAGGAATCATTTTCCTTCCCAGTGTTTCTGGTAATGGGGGCAGGATGGCCTGGTGCACATCAGGCGACACACCTCTGAGACTCTGGAAACTGGGCTGCTAGAATATTTGAGCTGAGCCAGTAGGAGGGCAGAAATAGACTAAGCATTATTCAGTAACACTCGCCTGGGATTTGTTCATTGCTCTCTTTTTCTTGTATGAGCTGTGTTCTTTCTCAGAGGTCAGGCTCTCGCGTAGACTGGGTCACTGATGGAGGGCCAGTCGGAGGCAGGATTTATTTTTAAACCTTTCTCTCTTGTTGCGTAATTGCTCATGTTCAATTCATTGCTGCTGTTTTTTAAACAGGCTTTTTTTCGCAGCACCTAGCTGACTCATTCATCTTATGTTTAGAGGTTGCATTGCAGTTGCTGTAGTTTTTTCATTTTTTTTTTCTTTACCCGCAGGCGGGAAGAGGTTATCCAAGGACTCACTTTAATCTGGCAATTCATCATTCATAGTGAATAGTATGACAGCAGCATTATATCTCATTAAAAGAGCACTATCAATCTTGACAAAGGAATAGGATTTGCAGCTAGTCTATATACAATATCTCATGATGGTCAGTGATTGTACATGTGATGGCAAAATCTTTTTTTTTTAAATTGGTGTCCCATCAGAGCCTGCATGGTCGTCTAGCCACCCAAATGGAGAGGGACATACGTGTGGACCTGGGGTTCAGGGGGATGCCCATGACAGAGGAGCAGCGGCATCAATTCAGCCCTGGGCCACGCACCACCATGTTCCGCATCCCAGAGTTCAAATGGTCGGCCATGCACCAGAGGCTGCTCACTGACCTACTGTTTGCACTGGAAAGTGACATCCACGTGTGGAGAAGGTGTGTGATGTGCTATATGAGCATGGTTGTAGTGATTGCACTATGATTTATATAATGTGAATATAAAATGCTTGTGCTAATAACCTTTTTTTATCTCACCTTTCCCTGCAGTCATTCAACCAAATCGGTCATGGACTTTGTTAATAGTAATGAGAACATAATTTTTGTCCACAACACTATCCACCTCATCTCACAAATGGCAGATAACATCATCATAGCTTGTGGAGGGATTTTGCCCCTTCTCTCTGCAGCCACGTCTCCTTCCGTAAGTGCAGTCTTCACTGAATGGGGAATATTGCCATCTAGTGGTAATTTATTATAACTACTAGTATACAACTATCAATATGTACTTGTGGGAAATAGAACTTATTTGTTTATCCTTATTGATTGTGGTACATTTATTTGCTCAGCTTCATTCTGCTACATTTATGGTGAAGACATTTGTTTGGTACAGTGTTTGTTTGTAATTAACAAATATACATACATCATTTATGTTTATCAGATTTAATTTGCAGTCTTGAATATAAATAGATTTTAATTATCTTCTTTTGTTTATTTTGTCTATGCGTGTCAAGAGTGTTAAGGTTGGTATTTATGCTATTTTGTTTTTTCTCTTAATTTCATACTATCTGTTCAGATCTGATAGTGTCCTGATCACCAGGTCTCTTTTAACACTAAAGAAAGCAGAGCTAACAAAAAGTGTTTGCTTTCAGTCTACCCCAAAACAGTATTTAACAAAATGTTACCTTCTTTGGAGTTGGAACTTGCCCAATAATTCTATTGCATGTTTTAATCAAAACTGCAGTTGATAATGTAACTGAAAACATGTGTGCTTTTATTTTATGTGACCTTTCTTTCCCCTTGTTGCTTTTGCAAGACGGAGGTAGAAAACATCGAGACAACACAGGGCATGTCTTCAGAGACTGCTATTACTTTCCTGTCCCGTCTCATGGTTATGGTAGACGTGTTGGTGTTCTCAAGTTCCCTCAACTTTAGTGAGATTGAGGCCGAGAAGAACATGTCCTCTGGGGGTCTGATGCGTCAGTGCCTCAGACTTGGTAAGATCATGGTTGTAAGTTGACTGTGTGTGAAAGTCAGTCAGTGCAGAGGGGGAGCGTCTTTATGTGGGATTTTTAGAGGCAAAATTCGTCTTTTGCCCGTTGCAATGGGAAATTGATGAGCTAAAAAATGCCGTAATGGTATTTTCTTCACACACTTTAATAATTTGCCTAATCCCTGAAAATTCTCTGTTTGATCAGGAAAGCTAATTAATTTAAGGGTCCTTTGCTAATTGTATACTAAATTGTATGATGCACAAGGGTTTGCAGCAGTTTCCAGCATAAAAAATATGGCAGGATCGTCACTTTAGAATTCATAACAAGCAGAGAGAATAATTTGCAGTGCTGGCAGGTACTGTTTGCGAATTGTAGACTTTTGTGTCCGTCACTGATGCGTTCCATAGGACTTCAAAAGGCGCTCTCTGCCCTTGTGTGTATAAATGTGTGGACAAAATAAATATTTGATTAATTAAATCTGCAAGCAAAATAGAGTGCTGAAATCAGAATTACAAAAAGGTTAATTTTATTTAATTGTTTTTTAGTAGAATTATTTTATGGTATAAAGATAAAGAAAAAGTCAAAAGATGTTTGGATTTTTGTGAATGTGTGTCCGTAACTGTTTGCCTGTGAGTCCCTGTGCTATCCTGCGTCTTTTAGTTTGTTGACTCCAAGTTTTGCTCTGCAGTATGGTAAAAAGCCTCCAGACTTCAGGGTGTCCTTGTTGCAAACTTAGAATATCTCTTCACTGACTTCAGCGTGAAATTGTTCTGGCTGCTGATTTTACTCCCAATCTCTGTCCCAACAGCCTGGAACAAATAGTCATCAGAGATAACTGATTAGTTTTAAAGAGGTCATGCATGTTATAAACATTTAATTTCTATTTCCATTCCGTGCTCTGTGTGTGTGTGTGCGAGCAGTGTGCTGTGTGGCTGTTAGGAACTGTCTGGAGTGCAGGGAGAGACACAGGGACAGGGGAAATAAGTCTTCCATTCTTAACAACAACAAAACTCAGGAAATCCTGCAAAGTGCTGTGACCAGCAAGGTAGGATGTGATGTCGTGACTTTGGTTTCTGTGCTCCCCGGTAAAAATCTACAATTTGTTTTACTGTAAATACACTTTCCCCCTTAGTTATAATATGACCTGATGCTAAATCCGTTCTTCTGTTCTTAGCATAATTTCTAGCCCCTACATTGGCGGATTTTCCACTCCATATTTGTCTCTTTTTAGTCTATAGAATTATGTAAAAAGAAAGTCATATCAAAAGCTTTACTTTCATTGAGTTTCCACTGAAAAGTCTAGAATCCCATATTGTGTTGTTTTTCTGCTTTAGACACCTATAGAGACTGTTCCTAGTAACCTGTCTCCCATCAAGGACCCTGATCGCCTTCTGCAGGATGTGGACATCAATCGACTGCGCGCTGTGGTGTTTCGTGATGTGGTGAGTGTTGGTCTACGTGTGTGTCTGTGCTGGGACAGACACTTGGCTACAGGTACAGAGGATGTAAATAGGGACAAACAGATGTGCAGTGCAACACCTTTCAGTCAACAGGTGAAACACCCGAGGTGCTCTTCACTGAGCTGCTGTCTGTTGAAAACCAACTGACAAAATTGAATGACCAGATTTTAAAGCAAGTATTTGAAATATTTCAGAGAGTAGTAGCAGTACTTTCAGTGTCTTTTCTAGGTCTAACTGAGGTGCAGTATATTTGTTGTGAGAAAACCATTTCAAGCTGTAGCAGTTCATTGTGTGAAGTGAGATCATCTGAATAGAGAGTAACATAACCATGTTGTGACTTCTGCACAGGATGACAGTAAGCAAGCCCAGTTCCTGGCTTTAGCTGTGGTGTATTTCATCTCTGTCCTCATGGTCTCCAAGTATCGCGACATCCTGGAGCCACAACGCGAGACCTCCAGGATAAGCAGCCAGTTAGGCCGCACCATGCGTCAGGAGATCAACTCACCAACCAGCACAGGTGTTAAGAGCCGTGCCCTTCGCTGCTTATATCATCCCTCCTGCTCATTCTTCATGGCTTTTTTTTTCGATTGTGTCCAATATGAATGAATGTTTAAGATACAGTATGTAACTGTTTTAAATATTTTTTACTGCAACTATGCTCCAAAGCTTGTCTTAATGTGGAGAGGTGCTCTTATAGCCACCTGTGACCCACTCATTGAACAGCACGGCCAGCAGTTTGGAGATTTCTGCTTGATATGTACATTTTGATGGATTAACATTTATTGTAATTTCATAATGTTGGCTACCTGAAGTGCGGGGGAGGACTGGGTGGAGTAGAGTGGATTTATTTTGAACCTCATGCTAACACTAGCTTAAGTTGCACATTGTAGCTTTAAGTGTCCTTGTTACCAGCTTGAGCTAAGAGCTCATTCAGTAAAACAGCAGGGAAACCCTGACTGCATTCCACTCACTCACCTATGATTTATTCATAAGCTGTGTTAATTACACTGTGGAAACAAACAGAGACTGGGGTTGGAGATGGTAGTCATGAACTAGAATATGTATTGTTCGTTCTGAAATGAAAAGTTGTATATGCCTTAAGTCATAAATCATACATTAAGTCTCATGAAAGGAAATCGGTGGCTGCCTACAAAGGTTTAATGCAACGTCTGCTGCAGTGTGAACTTTCTATTATGAGATGCACGAGTGAACATAAGGTGCAAGGAATAAAAGAAATGAGGAAAAGGAAAGACGCCAAAGGAAATATGAAGGTGTGATTTAATTAGGAAAATAAGACAATGAGGAGATGAGCAATGCAAAGTTAAGAGATTAAGGAAAGCAGCAGCATTTTGGACAACTATTGTGGGTTTTTGGGGCAGTGGAGCCAGGCTTGCTATTTTCAGCCCCATCTGTCAGTGCCCATTAGGCAAGCAATCCACCAGAGGAGAATGGGATCATAGAGGTTGCTGGGAGGAGAGAGGCACACTGCCGCCTTCATAAATTTCACCAGAAAATGGGGGAATTTTCCAGACGGCATGTGGCAGACGATTGTCTGATGGATCAGGAAGCCAGACGACTTGTTGGCTAAATCAGGCCCTGCTGACCTTGTTAGGGAGCATATAATGAATATTAATATGACTGGACTTGTATCTAGGTAACCACTGGGTCAGGAGGAACCAAATCGAACTAGAGAGGCATCTGTGCAGGTTGACAGCAGAACCAACAAACATTTTATTGGGTCAAGATGATCCCTGTATAGACAATGGGTTTTAACTGTATGAAGGCACAGTCTCTTATAGAGAAATGTACAGTGTACAGTATATTGTGTACGAGAATAATAGAGCAGCTACGTATCTGACTCTTCTGTCACTGTTTCAAAGCAGTGAAAATGATATGCCTACCAAGGCTTTAGGCAGCAGGGAGCTGAAGAAAAGGATTAATGTTTTATTAGCATAGAAGGAGAATAACAGAGAGATAATCTCACCAGAGCATCAGAGATTCTGGAGGGAGATCTGAGAAGCTGTGCTGGCACATGGCTCTATCTACACATGCTATATTTACTCTTTGACTGGGAATGTAAAGCCAGCATTGGAATGCAGTTTTATTCATTGCTATTGGTATCAAATGATTTAGTTTTACATCCTCATTTCTTAATATAAAATGTTTTTCAATGTTAGTGTAGGGAGTGAAAATGTAATTATTTACATCCTGTAAAATCACAGAAGCTTAGATAGCTTAGCTTAGTTCAGACTTAACCTAATGATGATGATTTCTTTATTGTAAATTTGATAACTAGGTTTTGAGCCTATTAATGAAACACAAAATACAGTTTGAGTTTTATCACTGGGAACTTTTTTTATTCTTGACATTCTTTATTTACTAAATGATTAATCAGTCATAGATCATAATGAAATTGGAAAGTTGTAATGTATATTTGACCAGCTTTGACATCTGGCTAATGGTTGTCTCTAGAATAGAATAGAATAAACCTTTATTATCCCACGAATGAGAAATTTGAATGTTACAGAGCTCTTATAGCAAAAGGAATATAGAAGAAGAACCTACCTCTCAATCCATATTTTCTGCGTGTGTGTGTGTGTGTGCACGTGTGTATCTTCTGCAGAGACACCCCTGGAATTTGACAATAAAGATCATTTTGCACCATCTGAACATGTCCGCATGGAGAATGCTCTTCCCCACATAGACTCTGGAATTGGAGAGGAGCAGATAGCAAGCATCCTTAATGGGTCTGACCTGGACCACAATGCTGGAGGACCAGACACTATGAGTGAACTCATATCTACGCTGTCCTCAGAGGTGAGGAAGTCCCAGGAGAGTCTGTCTGAATCACCCAGTGTTGAGTTGCTGAAACCACCTTCCTCCATCGTCAGTGTTAGTCAGTCCAGCAAGGGCATCAATGTCAAGGAGATTCTGAAGAGTCTGGTGGCAGCTCCAGTAGAGGGCATGGAGGCTGGACTGGAACCTGTGGCCTATGCAGATCCTGCTGCCAAGGCCCAGGCTATGCTGCCGATGCAGTTTCACTCATTTGACAGGTGAGCAAGTGTCTCAGGTTGGTAGTCTGTTGTGCAGAGAATCGCTGTTTTGCATGTTTAAGTCCATTTACTTCAAATCATGTATACTTTACATCACAGTTAACAATCTTGTTATTCTTACTGATGCTTTTTTGATGTATTTTTTTTTTAATCTTTTATCCGGTAGTTTCCAGTTATTTCTGTACAGAATAGAAATAATCTAATTTGCTTTCATAAGCTGTCAAATTCTTCAGTTGACATTTAATCTGCATTATTTCATTTTATGACGTTTCATGCCATAAAATGTGTGTGTGCTCCCGTGTGCTACCACTCAAATGGCCATTACATGTTAATTCCCGGGATTTATTATAGTTATCTAGGTACCACAAATGCTATATAATTTGCATGTCACACATTATTCGTTTCATGCTACTTGCATTGTACTCACGCCTCATTTAAAGGAATTCCTGTGTTTGACAAGGTTCCCTGGAGCACTGTGGCACTGCTGTGGTTTATTTACATTGCTGGATTAGATAAAACCACACAGTAATCTGTCTGGATTTAGAAGTTTACAAATCTGCTCCTGCAGTGATTTCAAGCTTCCACTCCCCCTGATCTCTGTCTCCTATGGTTCATAAAGTTTTGAAAATCATCATTATTTTGAGAATAATTTTAGTTGGTATAGAGCAGATAATACTCCTATGCTGATTTGGCTGAGTTTTTAACGTGTGTCTGCATAGTCACTGCCAGACTCTGGAGAGGACACAGTGAGTCAGAAGGAACAATCGTGCCTCTCTTTTTTTTTTTAATGCATGCATGCTGCTGCTGAGGTGACCCTGATGAATAGGGGAGAAGATGCAGGAGTATGTGCAGAGAGGACAGCTGAGAGGTTGGGGGTCTCCAGGGCGTTGATGACAGATTAAACAGAAGCGGCCTCACGCCACACCATGGCCTGCCCTGTCGCACTCACCACTCACACCCATAATGGGAACTGGCAGCCTGAAATGAGTCACCACGGCAAAGTGTATTATTTTTGAAATGCTTTCACACAAACCCTGCTGACCACATACACAACTTTGTCTCATGCTTTTCATGTCACTCCCCTTCCAGCCTCTATTTGCTGTGTCTAATTGTTTGCCACCTGCCAGCGAAATGAGCTGCCAACCATAGACAGGCCTTTCATTTGTCTGTCAGGGATTAGATAGATTGGGAGTGACAACATCAAAACGGAAAAAGGAGGGTAAAAATGGCTTAAAGTGGAGCGCACAGAGGCGGTCGTCACTGAGGCACCTCTACTAGAGCTAAGGTATAGGGGTTTAAATGACTCAACATCCAGATTTCCGTTAGACCAGATGGGAATACTGTACAGACATTTTTCAGTAATCCTTAACTTCCTCCCTTTCTCTCTCCTTCCCAAAAAGTATCCAAATGGACTCTGTGAGATATTGTTGTCCCTACATATTTGATTCTGCACGTGATGGAGATGGAGAGCAATATCAATTGTTTTAATAGAATTTATGAGTACATTTCCTCTTCCATTTCTATTCTTATATTTAAGAATAAAGCCGTATTAGATTAGATTGTGTCTGTTGGATATATAAAGGAAACATTTTTTGGATATTCTTTACACTCATCATCTCCATCAGCTGCAGACCTCATTAATATTCATCCCAAGATTAAACCTTGCTTTATTCTCTGCAACTCAATTAAGACAATCCTATTAATAAAATATGCACTAGATAATCTATTCATGATTTATGAGCATTCAGATAATGAATTATTCATTATAAGAGGTTGATATTTTAACAACATTGTGTAGATCTAATGCTAGAGATGTGAGCAAGGGATACATTTAGAGAGCAAGATTAAATTCACACCCAGTTCCTACAATCAAAACACGCTACTGATGTTCTGATATGTGTCAATGAGATTTCACAGAGGAGAGCAGTACAGAGATCTGCTAAATAAATGATAGTTGTCATCAGTGTTGTTCACTGCGCAGCTGTATCTCTGGAGATATTAATATTTCATGAAGTTTTCAGGCTTTTGACTTGCTCTTTCTTCCATATGGTTGGCTTAATTTTGTTTTGCTAAATTTCAAAAATGTTATTTTTTTACTACAATTTTTGGTATTGTAATGCCTGTTAGTTAGTTATTGACCAACAACAGTGTATGTGTCATTTACTGTCATTTATATATTTTGTCCACAGAGATAAAGTAGAGATATTTCATCTGTTACATAAAATGTCATAGCTTTAATAACTCTTGAGAAATCAGTTGTACTGTAGAAAAGCATGTAAGATAAATTACCTAAAAGCCTGAAATATATCTAGACAAAGTTAGCTTTGTTTCTCATTGAGTTCAGCATGTTTCACTTAGATGGACTGTGGGTGTATAATAACAACATAAAACAGTAAAAGTCTGTGTTTTTTTGTTGAGGGGGGATTTCTGGGGATTTGCTTCAGATGACAGCAGGCTTAGCTCGTGACAGAGCAAAGGTCTGGCCTTTGTCACCCAGAGTAACTGCAGGACATTGGACAAGACGTTATCTGGCACCCTCACAAACCCAAAGGCCAACTGCAGCCCTCATAAGAACAAGCTTTCCTTCTCTTTCCTGTCAGGGAACTCTTGCAG
Source organism: Ctenopoma kingsleyae (assembly GCA_032353495.1). NCBI lineage: Eukaryota > Metazoa > Chordata > Actinopteri > Anabantiformes > Anabantidae > Ctenopoma > Ctenopoma kingsleyae. The sequence goes on along the minus strand of JAUBNQ010000005.1, from coordinate 5,890,684 downwards.
GGCCAAGTTCACTGCATCATCTTTAATCCTGGGCCAGTCAGATTGCATGTGAACAGTGGTCTGGTGAGTTACTGGTGCGTGTGCTCTCCTGCGCTGTTACTCGAGGTCATAAGTGTAACTTTTATCTCAAGCTTGCACAAGCTTTTCTTTACATGTTTCTTTCATGAGCTCTGACCTCTTCTCTTTTAGCACCTTGTGATATTTTGTACAGGAGCTTCTATAAATAAAAATGAAACCACAGTTTAGTTTTAGGTCTATTTTTGACTTAATGTGCAGTTTTTTGGTTTATATTGCAATCTCCCATATCTCTACTTTCAAGGGTTCTGTTTCTCCAAATATAAATAATTACAATAAAAAGTGATGTTTCTATAGGAAAAATCTAAAAAACTTACAGTATATAGATTATACAAATATAGCTACATGCTGCAAGTACTTCATGTACATCAACCTGATGTGTATACAGAGCTAATGCCATATAAAAGGTCTTGAATCTCTTACTGCAGTTCTATCTCACAGACAATACCAATGCAATGTGCAAACTACCAAGTTGCTCCTGGAGAGCCTCTCATTAGGTTTGGGTATGTTTTCAGCATTACAAGCAGAGCAGAGGGCAACTGGTGGCAAGAGCAGATGTAGGGGAAAGTGTAGTAGCTGGCTGACTGGCTTCTTGCCCTTAGGTTTATTTACTTTACCCTCTCGTGTGTGTCTGTTTGTGTGTGTTTGCGTTGCATATGTTATGCTGAAAGATGGAGTTACAGGTCAGGATGTTTACCTTTCTGACTAACATCTGGGTATACTCATGCTGGCAGGGTCTGACAGCAGCAAGAGATGATCAACATGACTATAAACCTTAAAAATTACTGTGAACTCAGTGAAATAAAAGTTGTTTACATATTTTAGAAGAAAATAAAGAAGGCACGAAAGTTGAGTTGAGTTTTTTTTTAAGTTAGTATTACATCAGTGCCATAATTCAGAATATATTAATAGTTCTATGAAGTTTTCACAGTTTAGGATTTTTTTTAATAGTTGATGAGTTCATATCATTTTCATGTGTATGTATATGAAATGCACTGTGTGTGTGTGTTTTTTTTTTTGTTTTTTTTTTGTAGGAGTGTGGTGGTACCTGTGAAGAAAACATCCTCTGGTGGTTTAGCAGTTAACACAGTAGGAGGCGGCAGCAGCACCTCTGGTGGTCTAACAGCTGGCAGCACCCCCAATGTCTTTGCCGCTGCGTCTACATCCTCTAAAAGCATGATCAACACCATGGGTAGGTCATGCAGACGATCACTAAAATCAATCTACATTCAGTTCTGCTATTATGGCACATTATCTAGCTATAGTACTTTCTCTGCTGGATCAGGTGATTACATATTTCTGTGCAGGTGCTTGATGTAACCACTAGATGGCCCTGTTTACCTTCCTTTCAGTGTCTTCAGCAGGGCTCTACATGAGCAAATAAACACCTTCATCCACTATTATTCCTCCTGATACAACAAAGTCAAACAACTCTGTTTTCATGTGCCTCTACCATATATTTAAACAAATGCATTTTTAATAGTAAAACTGAATTTTTGCACAGCTTCACATGGCACAAGTGTGGGCTTTATTGACTGCATGCCCCTCTCTGTCACCCTGCTGTCACATCACTTCTCCTATGGCTCTGCTGGACTAGACTGGTTTCCCCACAGGGCTCCTAGTCTGGGCCCCTAGAAGGACCCACTTAACCTCAAGAAACATTAGGAGCTCCAACACCTTTTTTGTGTGCTCTATTTAAAAAAAACTAAAAACTATCCTCCTCCTCTTCGAGCCTCTCTGCAGGAATGTGAGAAATGTATCCAAGTCAAAGTGTGCTTTTAGCTAAAGCCACAGGCTCTCACCCAGGCCCCATGATCTCACTTGGACAGTCATAATGATTTTATGCTTCGGTGTGTGACAACATGTGACTCTATGCTCACCTCTAAGTTATTATTGTCATGATATCCTAATTTAGTCTTTTATACCAAGACTAAGTGGAATATGTAAATATGTGAACCTGATGTTGTTTTGAAATGTTGGTTGATTCTTCATTCAGTTCTGCTGCTGCTCGCACTAGTTTGAACAGGCATTTTAGGTGTACTTGGATTTAGTTAAAGATCTGGTGAACAGTTTGACACCGTTGCCATGTTTTCATTTGTTTGACGTGGTTTTAATTTTTGCTTATGGCTGTAGTCTACTGTTAGGAGCCAGATTGCGGCTGGTTTTATAGCTTCCCATTCTTTCTCCTTCTTTCAACTGTGTCTGTGTGCCACTGCATAAATTTACAGCCTTTGGAGATAACACTCAAATGGAATTTCAGTCAATATGTTTAAAGGTTCAGTATTAAATGTAATTCCTAATATATTTTATTTTAAATGTAATCTTCAAGTAATTCAGAATTATATTCAGATACACAGTGCATTGATGTTGCATGCTTCTGGATGTTTTTCCTGCAGGGCCCACAGATGCAGCCCCCGCTACCTCCTCTTCCTCCAGTTTTGTCAACGGAGCCACCAGTAAAAACCTGCCTGCTGTACAGACAGTGGCCCCCATGCCTGAAGACACAGTTGAAAACATGAGGTAAAGCAAAACCCTCTATGTTTATCCATATTTGTGTTTCATGTGTTAGTAATGCCAGTTTATTTTGTTGGTGTGACTTAGGCTTAATATAAATATCACTCATATGCAAAGTTATTTGTGTCACTAGTTGATTTGATGGGTAATTATTGGCTACTGCTCCCCCTTAGCAAACATGTATTGGTAAATACATTTTTTGTTTGTAATAACAACAGAATACCATAAATAAAAGTGATATTTTTTATGTGAACATTATGTGAGTGTATGGACTAACTGACTTGTGTATGTATGTTCGTGCATTTCTGTGTGTGTATATATCTCATTGTGACCTTGACTCATCTTCCTCGCTTGCTCTAATAGTTTGTGACAGACGTGTTTAGTCCTGCTTTCCCAGTGACTGCTGAGAACCCAGGTCTTTCTCCGGGGTGTCTCTCTTTCTCTTTGCCTCAGTGTGTTCTGCAAGAGGAATAGAGATTCTGTTGCCATGGCAGCAGTAACCATCATCACTTAGTGTAACTGTGAAGTCAATGATAGTGCTATCTCGCTGCAGTGCCTGCTTGTGTCTAACTTATATTTTAGATGATGAAGAAACACTCAAGCTGAATTGCCTGCTCCAGTCTACTGAAGAATAACAAATAATTATGATTATATTACATATTTTTATAATTATGGTTTGATAAATAGCTCATGAGCATCCACCATAAATCACCAAACACCATGAAGGAAATACTGCCTGTTTCTTTTTTCTCTCTCTCTGTTTCAGTGCCTTTTGTGAAGTGGACCAGTGTCCACTGCGCCAGGGACTGACACCTCCTAAGCTCAAACCCTTTAGCTCCTTGACAGGATTACAGGCAGCCTCCAGAGGTGCAGGCCAGTGTCTTAGGCAAGGACATTTATGTTAGCCACCTAGATCCTCTGCACACTGCTTTTGTGGTAGTCTGTCATCCCTCTGCTGTGTTTTCCCAGGACACTGGAAGGCAGATTACACTACACACCCATACATAAACTAAACTAAACCTTTCCTATCCTCTCTTTTTCTCTATTTCTATCTTTGATTTTCTCTATCCTGCTGCTTTCAGCCCATCTTAGGGAAAACAAGCTTCAGCTCTCCCCATGTTGCCTAGTGTCTGTGTGCGTACACACAGGAGCACAGATATGTTGCAGCTTGAGTCGTATCTCTGCTCGTATACAGTCTGAGTTGTATGGCTGCATGACTCCAGCTCATGGTTTCTCAGAGATGCTTGGATAATGTCAGGCAGCAGAATGTAGTGAGTGTGTCAAAGATAAGGAACTTCCCTCTGCAGTGTTGAACAACTGTGATCCCATGTGCAAGTCTGATAACATGTCACAACAAAGAATACAAACAACTGGTGAGAAATCCTCTTTGAATGCAAAAAAAAAAGGTGTTCATGTAGCCTTTGACATTATAAAATCTTCTCTTATTGACATCTCCAGTGATAGCAACCATACTATCATGGATACCTGGCTTGATTTGCATCCTCTGAAATGTGTTAGTTGCCCTCTGCACCCTCCAGGACTCAGACAGTCTGGCTACACACTAACTGCTGTTAGTTGTGAGGCTCTCACTGCTCTTTTCCTTCTCTAATCTTGGTGGACGTGCACAATGGTTACCTCCCTTTCAGTTTTGTTCTGATTTCTTTTCTGTGACTTTTCTCTTGATGCGTTCTCTTTGACAGCATTACTACAAAGCTGGAGAGGGCCTTGGAGAAGGTGGCGCCTCTGCTGAGAGAGATCTTTGTGGACTTTGCACCCTTTCTATCACGCACCTTGCTGGGCAGCCATGGTCAAGAGTTACTCATAGAAGGTACAGATGTTGTAGAATGTATTTCATTTATTCCCAGCACTCTGTATGGAGTCCTGTTCCCATCATCTTACTATTGTATTTACTTCGCTGGCTGCCTTATTGATGGATGCATACACAGTAGTAGGTTCTGATATTTTGTACACAAGCTGGGGGGGGGGGCATGGCAGAGTCTGATAAAATCTGTTTTCCTTTTATTCATCTTGTGGTGTGTGTGTTTTGTCTTATTCATGAATTACTCTACTTATTTTTAAGCATCAGTGTTTAAAAGGCACAACAAATGTCATTTTGAAAAGAATGCTGAAATAATTGGTGGGCTTGTTTGTTAAAACTAAGATTGTATTTCCTATTCACCATGTTGCTTTGTGATTTTTGTGTGGCTACTTGGAATTGGAAGAAAGAAAAATGAAAATTGGAGAAACAGTGACCTCTTTTCTGCTTTGTGTATAGATGCTTACAAAAGCACAAATGTCTCAGTGCACCAATAGTTTGTTCCTATTAAAACGATATAGCACACCCAAGTAAAACCTAGAATCAGCATTGCCTTCAGGATTAATTTCTTCACTGTAATAACAGTCATAATTTTAGTTTAACCTGGATTACAGAAGTCATAATCCATATATATGTATAAAGGGCCAGGTTGAAAGGTTCAGCTGTACACAGTATTTGTGTGATCCCTCTGCTGCTCTCCACTCTGGGTTCTAGTCTTCTTTCCTAGTGGCTATATGAAGATGCCTTTCTCAGGCTTCAGGTTGGCAGCCTCTCAATTGTGTCTAACCTCAGGGACTCTCTGCCTGCACATGTGTGCAGCACCACTCTATTTCTCTGGGTTGTTTTGGCTTGTATTCGCACTTTTCAAACATGCGACTGTGACTATGTATCTGCAGGCATTTGTCTGCGCGTGCACAGTGTGTGGCCTTGAGTTTTTTGACTTGCTGTTTGCACAAAGCTAAATGATATCTGTGCCTTTCCTTACTATCGGAGTCTTCTTTTAACTGAAAGCTAAAGTGATATTAGTTTCAGACGACTGTTCAGAGAATGACAGCACACTGAAAGAACGGACTCCTGTGACTCTATTAAAGCCCTTCCTGAAAGAAGCTCTCTAACATGTGCCTGCTTTCCTGCGCATAGTTTGCTTATTTATATTTATACTACCAGTCAACTTAAAAAGATAGTTCTTCTATTGCCAATGTTATTGTGTTTTAATCAAATCGCTGTACTTTGTTATAATAAATGTATCAAGGATTATAGTAACCATTGTTTTTCTAGCTTGTTTTTATTTTAAAGCTGCCAGATATGAAAGAGCAGCACCTTATTTCTTTGAAAAAACAACTGTGCCAAAATATATTCATTAGATGGCAATTTTAATGGGGATTACATATATCTGGATGGTATTAAACTTCCCTCTGCCTTTCCCATATTAAAATATCACCCTAAATATTTGACAAAAAAAGGTTTTCAGTTCAGATAATGTCATCTGGTTGCTCATAGTACAGAGGCTGTAATCTTGGTCAACCGGCTCGTTCAGAATTCATCCAGATGACACCATCTGAAGTGAAAAAATCCTCAAATTGACATAATTTGGATGTGTTTTTCAGCTAGAAGATAATTTAATGTAGGGAAGCTAGAGAGATGTTTTAACCAACCAAATATTTATACCATACACAACATTAAAACCATCGACATGCACTGAGGTAGCTTGGCCGAGCGATCTACAACATTTCCCCCAAGGGGATCGATAAAGAATGTAATTATTATTATTATCATAATCATTATGTAAAGTGAATAATACTGATTACTTTGTTACAGTGGCACCTGTCAAGTTCTTGAAGTTGATGTTTGGGGAAAAAAGAATGATGTAAAGTGCTCCACCAATTTTGACAAAGGCCAAATTGTGATGGCCAAAGGAGATGTCAGCCCTTCTAAATCAGCAGGTCTTGTGGTGTGTTCCCAGTATGCAGTGGTCAGTAACTTCCAAAAGTGGTCCAAGGAAAAACGACGATTGACAAGTGGGGAGCAAAGAGTTGACCGTCCGCATTGCAGAAAAATTTAATGCTGACTATGATCAACAGCTGTCAAGACAAATGGTGCCTCCCAGTTTACTACATATGGGTCTGCGTAGCTGCATTCAAAGTATAAATGACAGTTTTTGCCCATTCCAGCAGGAATTTTGCCAGGCAGACACTATATATACACATGTAAATATATATATGGGTGTACCATGAACACGTGCCTGTGGCAACTCCTTTCTCCTTTCAGGGGAAAGGAATGAAAAATCAGGTAGCATATCCTTGACAAGTGTGGATATGTCTGTCAGCAGACTGACCAAGCTGACAAACCAGTGCTGAGCTGAGAGTGTAACCCCACAAACAAGGTCGGAGATGGACAGCTCAGGCCTCAGCACTCTTCACCAGACATGTTTAACCCTGTCTGGTTCTGTGAAGAGTCCACCCTGACATGGATAAAATCAGGTTTATCAGACAAAACAAATGCACAGATTTAGCACATCCACTTTAAATCTTTAATGTTACTGAGCCACTGCAGTCTGTCCTAGTTGCAGCTGTGTTTGTCCAAATAGTGAAGCTGATTTTTCTGTTTCTCCCTTTCTTGCTCCTTTTCTTCCTTGTTCTTCCCAGGCTCACAGTTGAAATACTGTGCTGTAGTGCAAAGGCGCTCCATTTACGAGTAATTACCAGCCATCCATCACTCCTTAGATTGCCTGAGGTCAAGCCCTCCTGTGCCCTGTGTGCCCCTTTTGCCTCACCCTATTCCTTCATCCCCCTGCAGACATTTGGTCACTACAGCAATTATGTTGAGTGCACCCTGAGCTTTACACTTGGAGTTGGTGGGTTAGGTCTGTGTGTGAACACTACTGCTGTTGTGATGCCTGCCGCCTGCTTCTTGCTGTCCCTTGAGTGGCCTAGTCTGCCGGCACATCACCCCACAATGCCACATTCACCCTTGCCTTAACCCTGCCCTGTTTACAGGAAAAGGACTGGCAGGCCATGTTTAAATAGAATGCATTTAGTTTGTCTACTAGCACAAGGCCAGGGTCAGTTGGCCACCTGACTCCTGTGTCACACTAGACTGACTTATGGCTCAGCATGTCACTGCTATAACAAGAGGTCAGCCATGGCACTCTGTGTACAAGAGAAGGGTCACATCCTCTCAGAGAATTTACAGTATGCTCCCTTGGACAGTCTCTGCTTAAGAATAGGCATGGTTGGTGAAACAGCGGCCACAAGATTCATCCAGTGTTCTGAATATTTCCAGTTATGTGTTAAAGTATTCACTAAAGCAAAACTATGTCAATTGAATGTTTTGGTAGTAGGGCTGCAATTTACTCTTTCAGGATTTTCTATAGAGCCATCTTTTGTTATTATGCAAAGCACACCATTTCCTGATGATTGGTCATTTAAGAAATAAGTCCCTTTGGAAACAGCAAATAATGGAATTTACATTGTAGATGCTACACTGTACAGTTCAGGAACTTTTACACCTTTTCTAAAAATATGTTAACTGAAATTGTAGATAACGAAAATTTTGTTCTCGCCTCTTGACACCCTGTCATGCATGAGACAGTGGCAGCTGTGGCAGCACAGAGTTCTACTCTTAATGAGTCCTAGAGAGCTGCTTTCTTTCCTTTACTAATGACTGCACCTTTAATAGTTCTCGCCAAGTGCAACAGAAGGAGCCGTGGGTGCAGCATACAACACCAGTTGCAGCCATTGTTTCTGCAAATGAGCTTTTCACACCTGCCCTTGTTTCATTAGAGAGTTGTCTGCTTGTGCGGCTCACCGTCTGCAGAACGGAGATGAGGGAAGAAGCTGTGAATGACTGTGTTCACTTCTGTGTGTGTGGAGGGTCTGTTTAATTGTACATCCGTGAACATCTATTTTGTGCAGATGCATTTTTTTTTTTTTTCAAATTTATGACAGCCCAATTGAGAGCACAATTTAGGGACTTACAGATTTACCAAATACAAGTGCTTGCTTGTTTTTTGGTGTTTTATGCTGCATTTATGTATTATTTCATACTGACACATTAGTGATAAATAGCTACTGGCTTTACACACAGATATTTTGTGGTGAATACTTACATACTAACCTTCATGAATAATATCTGTTCTGTTTGTCTGCTTTGTCTCCACAGGTCTAGTATGTATGAAGTCGAGCACCTCGGTGGTGGAGCTTGTCATGCTGCTTTGTTCTCAGGTGAGCTTTTTTCTTTCTTTTTTGTCTTTACCAGTGTCTTTCTCAGCATCTCTTTGTCTTTTTTTCTAGGTTCTCTTCCCTTTTTTCTCTGTGTGTTCTGAGTTTCTTTGCTATGCTTCTATTAGCTGCTGATTTAACCTCTCATTAAATATAAAATCATACATTGCACAATCAGAAATTTTAGTAAGTGAAATTATCCCCTTCAGTCACCTCTAATGAACTTTTTCAAAAGATATATTTCAGATGCTTAGACAAACAAATAGATTCTTTCTTTCTGTTAAAATTCCAGATATTTTGTATACATTTATGGTTAATCCTCAGTTAAATCCTAAGGGCACTTTTATACCACAGAATAATAGTAATCTCTTTGAGAGCATTGCTTATTACAACGTTCTTTATCTAAAATAATCCATAAATGAATTGTGAAAACTTATGACAACATGCAGCATCAAACAGCTCTTTGGTTGTCCATTGACTTTCTCACTACACCCCAGAGCTTTAATTCCTGGACCCCCTCTAGAAAATGAGCCCCACCACATGCAACACTGCTAGTGACTGATCACCTCCAAGCTGACCCTCTGAATCACTTGTTAAGCCCTTGTTTTAGAGAAGGTCAAAGACCCAATGTAGCAGTTAGAACAGGAGATATTTAACATACCTTCTGTCAGCCCATCAGTCTTCTGCCAAGAACCCATAAGGAAACCATTACTTGGTGCCTCTTTGTGGATCCAGACTGCAGGGACAGAGCCTTGAGAAGGTGGATTGTCACTATGTGTTCTCCGTGGTATCTGCCGTCCAAAGCCCTCTTCAGCAGGGAGCTCAGCCTCTGCTATATGGAGGCCATTATTCAGAGGCTTTCCTCCAAAAAAACGTACATAAATGGTGCAGCCAGAATTGAGTTATTGTTGCTCTTTTGAAGGCTTTGACAGCCTCCTTTTTGCACTGCTTTTCTGTTCTGGAGTATCTGTGGGAAGTTGCTTTTTCCAGCTCCAGGATTTATTGCAGATGAGACCGTCAGCATGCTGTTAAGGGTCTGAGTCCTTCCCCCCTTTGCTCAGATAGTATTACTGCGGCTCCAGAGGTTCCTGGCATTAGGGGCTCTGGGGGTGAAACCCAGGCTGAGATATCGATCAGATAGTCAGGCCTTGAAACTGGACCATACAATTTGGTGTCATCCTACAAATAGAGATGAGCCATTGTTTTGTATTCTTATGCACCATCAGTAATCCAGTTATGCTGCCAGCTAATATGATTTAAAAATCATACTGTAATGATGGATAGTTGTTTTCCACTGTCTCCTTTTACAGTAGGTGCCATAGCAGATAAACTGTATACTAAGCAAATATATTTATTCTGATTGTTTCTGACATTGTGGAATAATCCTAATTGTTGTCTTTGGGGTCACATACTGTAGACCCAAGTGTTTTTAAAAAGCATAGCAATTCTTCTTAGTTGCAGGGTGATCTTTGGCTGACATCACTATAACATGCCAACTTCAACATATCCCTCACACATTTCAACATTAATGTTTTAAGACAGCAAGGAGGGCACTTAGCTGACCTTTAGTCCCTCTCTGTTTTGTGACCTGTCAGTTTTATGAATAAATTAGTGCTAATGATCTCCCTTTTTCTTATTTATGCATACTAATCATAGCAATCATCGTGTAGCTGGCCACGGCTGCAGAGACTGCGTGTCGCTCCTCAGCCTGGGCAGCTGAATGAAAAGGTCAAGCAGCTCTGTTTCTTGTAACAGCTTAAACATACAGGGGGGGATCTAGAGTGGAGCCACAGAGATTTAGTGATTGAAGGCCTCCAGATGTGGAGACTATAACAGAGCAAAGCAGAGCAGATAAAAGCAATAGCTCCCGCACACTGACAGGTTGGATTGAAACACCACAAATACTTAGTGCCCTGCTGAATTTCAGAAAGATGAAAGTGGGTGGAGAGAAAGTCTTCTTAAGGCCATGCAGCAAGCTGTTCTGTGGGATGGGAGTTGTGGGACTTGAGATCCACGAAAAGGGTGGTGGGTTTTTCAAGTTCAAGTTGATATTCTTCAGTTTTGTTGTTTCAGAGCTCAGGTAAATGGACTTTATACACTATATACTACAGAGTGCCCAACACCGAATGCAGTATAGCAGGCAGCTTATGATGTTATTTTTCTCAGGCATTGGCAGAAACAAAACCTGATCCAAAAAGTGAGCG
>JAUBNQ010000005.1:5852611-5879755 GCA_032353495.1 Ctenopoma kingsleyae | reverse complement strand
TGCAGTATAGCAGGCAGCTTATGATGTTATTTTTCTCAGGCATTGGCAGAAACAAAACCTGATCCAAAAAGTGAGCGACTATTGGACTTGAATTTGTTGGGTCACCTAAAACATATGTTTGTCTTACGTATGTCTCGTCTGCCCACAAAAGGCCAAATACTCCATTACTGCAACTTTAATTTAGCTTTTTTATATTCAAGCTACTGAATAAACTTCCAGTGGCCAGAGGTGCTGCACTCTGGTCATGATCTGGATTAACATCTAGGATCACATCTTTTTTTATTCATTTATTTATTTATTTATTGTTTTGAAGAGGTGCATCTCAGACCTAGTGTCAGGCCTAATTTCCTTCAAATAGGCAGCAGAGAACATTTAAAATCTTTGCTATCAAAGGCAGCCTCCTCTGGGAGTTCTGTTCTCCAGTTAAAAAAGACCAGAAAGATCCTCTGAAGTGTTGTCTCTGCTGTCAACAAGCAGACATCAGACAAGATAGCAAATTTCACTAGTTCATGCTGTACCTCCACTGACCTGCTGCCATTTTCCTGGCATCACCCAAGTGTCACATCTGCCTTGATTTCCGTATTTATTTTTGTCACGTGAGCATGGAGCAAGTGGAACCTTAAAAGACTGCTGTACATGATCCCTGTCCAAATCAAAAACAGCTTATTCCACACAGATACTGTAGCAGCGGAAGGGGGTCACTGGGAACATTTGGAGACCAGATGCTCAGCAGTTTGTCAGCAACATCTTCCCGACTTAACGCATCGTAGGGTCAGACTGTGTACTCTTGCGTGAACCGGTATGTGTCAGGCAAGACAACTGTGTACAAAAACACATGCCCATACATAATAATGTCAGTGTCAGTTATTCTAGTTTTACACATAACAAATGCTGCTTACCTTGTCCAGACATTGACACAGAACACAAAGTGTACTGTATATTACTGTTTTGTATAGACAGCTACAGATTATATATCCCTATACAGTATACTTTTCCATTGGAAACAACAACATCAACTCACTGCAAATTGTAGACGCACTAACATTCAAAGACTCCTAATATATGTCAAAAGCCTTGAGTTGCATATACATAAGTAGTCTCAGGACTGCAAAGGTTTTTCATTTTCTTCTGTTTTCCCTCCTCTTTTGAACTGACGGCTCCTCTGTTTTCTCTTCCATTTGCACCTCAGTGAGGGTACGGGAGAGCTGAATTTCCCACAGTGAAAGGCGCGCACTCAAACTGCTTTTTAATCATTTCCAGAGCATGTTGTGAGACAGCAAGTGCTGGCACTCTGACCCAGGGCTCGGATCTCTTCCAGGCGCACACTGCAGGGCTCACTGAGCCTACTCAGTAATCTGTCACTGTAAGGGACGGAGGAAATGGCTGTATTTAAGTGAGAGGATACAGTTTCATCCCACAATTACATCTCTCCTGTGTTTACAGATCTTTTCACAGAGGAGGAAAAGGATGGTCACACATGCGGTGCAGGATTTCAGCTTTTTATAGCCTTCATCACTTTTTTTCCTCAAAGGATATATGAACTTAATGCTTTCTTTACCTACTTGAATTACAACCCATCAAATGTAATCTAAATTACAGTTGAAATATGCAATATGGATGGTGAAATGCGATTCCTGTCGTGCATCTTTGGATCAAAAGGGTCTTTTGATCCTGTGCCATTAAAACTTTTGATGTGTTTTGCAAAGCTGTGTGAGAAAGTGTGTTTTTTTGTTTAGACTTAACTTTAGCTTTACTGCCTTTGAGTTTTTTTGGGGGGTTTTTTTTGTTTGTTTTTTTTGGGGGGGGGGGGTTAAGTAGTCATAGTTCTTTAACCCACATCTAATATTAGTAAACTGTTGTAATTATATTGTGTTTTTTTTTACTCTTATAAACTAAAACATACAGAGCTTCTTGAGTAACAGATCATAAACTTTTTTTCAGGAATGGCAGAACTCCATTCAGAAGAACGCTGGCCTGGCCTTCATTGAGCTCATCAACGAAGGAAGGTAATGTATCCGATCACTGCAATACACAAAGTTCAATTACACTGCCAGGCAGGAGTTTACTCATCCCTTTGTTATCAGTAAGTGTATACTGTATTTGTTTTTTTTGCCTTGCAAACACAAGTGGCAGGTTGTAGATAAGCTCTAAACCTCTTGACCCTCTTGGCTAGTCTGTTGGGGTTAAAGGTAAATAAGATTGTGGTGACTGAAGTAAGAATGTCAGCACTAGAGTGCAGTCAGCCTCTTTTATAGTCTGCCTTATTAATCTCTATTACTGCCTGTTTTACTTTGTTTTCTCATTCTGTCCTTCTTCTCAACTTTGGGTGTGGTCAGACTCAGGGTTTTTCGTGGAGCAGATCAGGGGCGGCTCAGCCTCCTTGCCCATCTGCTGACCCATCTGGCCAGGCATTCTCTAAGCCATGCTCTTGCCTCAGCCCAGCCAGGCCTTTCTGAGTCCCCCACTGGCCCTGGAACAAAGAGCTCCAGTCAGTAGGGCCACACGGCGCTGTCCAGGGTGCTGCTGACAGATACATAATTTCCCAGTCTTACTCAAGTCTCTGCACACCTGCTCTGCTTAAATAGCCAGAGCTAGATGTAGCTAGAGTCTAGTGAATCTGTTTGTCTTACAAGGTGTGGCTGAAACGGATGTATCTGCTGTATGTGCAACAACACATATAGTGGGTCACTCAATGTTCCTGTGTTTTATGATGCAACTGATTCAATGCCAAGCTGCTATCAAGCTGTAAAATAGATGTTAATTTTAAATTAACTGATAATTTTATTTTATTATTAACGTTGCTCCTCTCTAGTATGACTGTATCTGTGTTGACAGTATATACGAGTCAGACTCTTATTAATTTTTGTATTTAGCTTTGTTAAGCCTCAAAAGTATACCTCTAACTAGTTTTAAGATAAAAACAAAATATATGAAGCACACAATTGTTTGTAACACAATATAATAATAGAGAAATAAACATAACACTTAAGATAAGATAAATAATAAGATAAGTTTTGCAATTCTGTTTGATTTCTCTCCAGACTGTTAATCTTTTTATTTATAGTACATTTGCAATTATGAAACTTTAACTAAGATTGTTAATGAATTTATGTGGCAGTCTATGAAAAACACATTTATGTAAAGTGTGAATAGTTGTATTGATTAGTCTGTATGAAATATTAACACAGATGTTTAGTAGAGAACTTGCTTTCTCATCTATTTTTGGTTTCAAAACAAAGCTTGGCATTGTCAGCCTCTTTCTTTGAACAGTGAACGACTGTCTATTAATGAGTGCTTGTCAACAGCTAAAGAGGCAATAACAGCTGATGAATGCAGCCTCAGGATTACTGCCTCTCATTGGGACAGGAGGGAAATTACAATCTGTATCAAGCACTGGAGAGGAACAGGGGCTGCTTTAATTAAAACAAAGCTAGCCTAATGGTGTGTAAAATGGCATGTAATCTACACACAATGGCAAGGGTGTTTTCAATTATTAAAGATACTGGAATTTAAATGTGGATGTGAAGAGTTGCTCACAACCACACTCAGCAATACAAGCCTGGGTTGATGTTCTGGTCAGTGGAAAGGGATGCTCAGTCAATCGGGAAGGTGCCAGACAGGCTTCAGTGGTCTAATGACGCCCCATTCCTTTCTTACTGCTACAAAGGGATCTGTCTCTGACCTGCATCCTTGCGATATAACACAAACAAATGATGCTGTTTACTAGTCTGCCCTGTTGCATTTAACTTTCTCTGCATTGTTTAAGGTTGCTCTGTCATGCTATGAAGGACCACATAGTTCGGGTTGCCAACGAAGCTGAATTCATCCTGAACAGACAGAGGGCAGAGGACGTCCACAAACATGCAGAGTTCGAGGTATAAACGGTGCTATTCTTTCTTGTGCTTGAAATATAATGTCAGCAGAGTCAAACTACTGAGAAATACTGAACAAAACTGTACAAGAGTTATCATCTGTGAAAATAGAGTATTTTCAAATCAAATCCTATTAGTATGAAACAGCCATTAATGTGCTCAGTAATCATGTCCCGATGTGTCCTCATGAGTATTAACTCTTCACACTTATGATTTTTCATAAAGGAATTTAATTACTGGTAGCAAAGGGATATACCAGCAATATTAATTTAGGATTTTGATATGAGCTTTTGGTGACCAAAGCAGGGGATAACCTCCCGAGTCTGTATTTAACCCACCCACATCCAACCGCTCCTATTTCAGGGGTTTAAGCTATTTGTGAATATTAATTGTCTTGCAGTAATGAGTTTTAAGCTTTTATTTAATCTGATAGCTTGTATATAAAGTAAAGAAAAATATGGCTTGTATTTTTCAGCTCAGCAAAGAAACACATGGAGCGAATAAATGGCATAAATATTGATAGCAAAATATAAAGAATTCTTAATGTAAAAACAGCACTGTAATAGATACTGTGAAATTGTTTCTAGTTATTGAAGAATATCTTAAGATTTGCACATCTGTGTATCTACAAACGCATGTGTGTAATAACATGAGCTGTCGCGCACACACAAACTTCCGCCACCTCTGTTAGCGGCTTGTACATGTGAGGAGTGATGAGTTTCTTATCTGGGAAAAGCAGCCATCCTCAAACAGCTGCCTGATATACAGTTCTTGAGGATCCTTGACCTGCTAGATAAACTGGAATAGACGGCTATATATGCAATGTCAGGGGAAGGGGGAAGTGTACCTGGCCCCATCCGTTCTGTCTGCCAACTCCCGACAGCCTACACTTTTCATCTAGGTCTGACGTTACTTTATTACCCACTCTTCAAGATTGAAGATTCACGACGCAGATAAGACATTTTTACAATTAAGTTGGTGTCAGGGCAAAGCGTCATATAGTTTAAAGTGATAAATAACATTTGATATTTGTCATAGCATCACATGGTAATATAAGGTGACAAGGAGAGATTGAGTTATCTGCCTTATGAAGAATACGTTGAAGTATAATATCTGACAGAATTCAAATTTGAAGCAGGAAATTCAATTAACTTCCAGCTTCTGTTAGCAAATTAGATTTTGAATATTAGCAAGAGTTTCCCCAGGGTGGCATAGTGAGACAATCTTGTTTTAGACGATAGAGTCAGATGTGCTTTTCTAGATTACTTTTAGCCACTTGGAACACTAAGACAGTTGCTCTGACGTCTAGAAACTGATTTAAAACCAACATGGCTATTTTTCATAATTTGGCCAAGTCATTTTTAAATAGATAAATTTAATTTTATAAATTTTTAAAAATTTTTTAATTCTGGTATTTATATAAATATTTAATCAAAACTTGTTTGAACTATGAACTATTTCACACCTTTTCTATATCATGCAAGAATAACATATTGCTTGGTATTAACGTTTCATATGTAAGGAGCCAACTCTTTGTGCATCATGCATATTTACAAAATCAGTTCCTGTTTTTAGATTACAAAACAAAGCACTGCACAGTTCATAGTTGATATGGTTGTATGATTGATATGCTTGATTCTATATTCTCTGTGGATCTATTAGAGTATTTCCCTTCTCCTTTAATAGCCCCATCCACAGTTTCCTAGCAGGGAGTCTCATCTGTCCGCAGTTAGGGAATGGACCTTCATGTGCTCGCCATGATTTACTACAGTCCTCCAAGGGAGGAGAAATATATCTCTCAGCTGTCCACTAATATCTTTATGCACTCAAGTGTGTTGAATGAAGCCATAACATTCTTCAGTGTGACAAATGCTCCATTAGAGGGTATATATTATTATGCCTTTATTAAAGTAAAACATTCTCAAATGCTATTAATGCAGTGTCAAACATCTATTTGCCAGTCCATACTGTACATAAAGGCATTAATATATAATGAGGTTCATTCTATGTTTTTCTTTTTTTTCCTTTTGAAAATCTCATATTAGTCCAACTGTGCCCAATATGCTGCTGACAGAAAAGAAGAAGAAAAGATGTGTGACCATCTGATCAGTGCTGCTAAACACAGAGACCACGTGACGGCCAACCAGTTAAAGCAGAAAATTGTCAACATTCTCACCAACAAGCACGGTGCCTGGGGGACACTGGCCCAGAGGTAAGCCCTTACCCTCAGAGATATGAAGAGAAGGTTCAGACCAACACGGGTCATGTTAAGTCTATAATATGAATCATAGTTGCTCAATGTCAGGTCCAAGCCACCAGACGAACGTTACCTGTTCACAAAACTCTGCAGCGATGGGATAGGACCACCAGTTAATGCCATTTTCCCAGGATCCGATAGGGTCAGCAATCGGGTCAGCAAACGCAATTACAGTGTGGAGTGGCTTAATTCCCTGGGGACAGCTGATTGGCCAGTTGTCCAACATAGTGGGGTAGAAGAAGGGGGTTGGGGGTGTTCCTGCAGTGTTGTCCAGGCATTCATTGACCCTCTCAGTAACACAGCCCAGCACCTGGTGGTAGTTGCAGACTTCCCCATGGGCCCTGTTAAAATAACCGCCGGCTCTCCTGCTCTGCCTCCCACCTCTCGCCTTCATCCACATGGTTCCACAAATACAGAGTGGAGTGGAAGGATCAAGAGCTTGTTAGATTAGACAAACAGCGGTGTTAGGTTGTTGTACAGAGCTACGAGCAGAGAATTTGACTATTTATCTTTTGTTACAGATGCAACAGCTGAAGACTTAGTATCTACTGTCAGATGAAGCTGCAGTGTGGTTTGTTTAGAGAATAATTTCAGTCTGTTAAAAAAAACAGTACTTAGTATTTCTGCAGGTCAAAAAATAATAAAATGTACAGTAAACTAATAAATCACTCAAACATTAATGCAAATACTTGCTAATTGCGAGAAAGCGTGCCACTTTTATTCGACCCACAATTACAGATTTGCCAAAACAAATTTAGATTCTTTGCTGAAACAGTAGCTTTGGTTTTGTTATTACATTTTGAAAATACAGTGCAGATGTTCAACCATGTTTGCTGAAATTGGGTTTGTTTCATATCTTGAACCATGCTCAGCATTGTCAAGAAAAATATTCTAACTGGTGTAATTACTTTTTATGACTAGATTTTATGTCCTTAACTTGGAGCAGTGTAAAAGTTTCCACACAAAAGAGCACATGTCATAAACAGCTACTTTTGGTTTTTCATGGATTGAGGGAAGAGTATGCACTGTGGCTGTCCTCTTTTTACTTCATGATATCAAATGTATGAATATTGGCATTATTTGCCATCATTTTCTGTAGAAGTTTTAAGAGGCCAATAACTGTTGTGATTACTTTCAGAAACATTGTTTCTGCAGGAATATGTTTGGCTGTGCTTGAGAAGGTTACAGTGTTCAGTGCAGATTTTCATAAAACTGACTGAACCCTAGCAGGCTATAACAAAATCTATTGGATTGAATTCTGGGCTCTTGTTCAAATATTTATGGAGCCCCTCTCAGAGGCAAAGCATTTGCATTGAAACAAAAGGTTATTGAGCGTGGGTGCATTGTAAATGATACCACAAAACTTCCAACAAATTCAAATTTAATGGTAACTTGCTGGTGAAGAAAAATGATGCAATATGCTCACAAGCTCAAGGCAGTGTTGCAGTTCAGCAGCTTAGTCTTATTCAATGCTACATTAACTTTCCCATTTATGCTGCTCTTGTAAAATATAAAGCCCTCAAGCATTTTGAGGTGGCTGTCTGTGTCTGTGTCTCTGTGTGTGTGTGTGAAAGCGAGAGAGATACTTTAGTGGTTAATGTTTGTTTTCACCCTCGTGCACAGAAATTGCTTTGCCTTTTACTGCTAAGTTCTGCCCAGAGACATGCCAAAGGATGTTTATGATGTCATTTGTGTTGAATATATTATAAACACAATTATTGTTAGGGAGACAGGAGTCTACACAGTAATTTAAAGTACTGTATGTTTATATGTTTTCTTTTACCAGTGTGTGTTCTTTTGATATATATTTTTTATTCCTGAATTATAAAAACATCTGCAGGTTATCTGTGTCTCTGACAGTCCCTCCCATAGAAGCTGTTCTTCTCTTTGTGGCCAACAGTATAAGAGATTGTGTTGCAGAACTTCTACCAACAGCTCACGACAAGGAAATAATGTGTGCAGTGCTTGAAAACAGCTGCTTTGCAGTCATGTGATCTGGGTGAAGAATAAGCAGATCAGACCCTGTGGTGGCCTGTTAGATCATTCTGTATGCTTGCTTGATGATGAATGTCCCCCTGTATAGAGCGGGCATAGCAAAATCAATACTCCTCAAATTGAAACAGTATAGGGTTGTATTGATCCGCTGTGCTAAATCAAAACGAGGAGGCTTTGATACATCTCTCCAAGACAGCTCCCTGCCCAGTAATGACACACTATCAATTTTAGCTTTACACTGATAAATCAAGTTGAAAATTGGATGTCAGAGTTTTTTCCAGCGAGAGAGTGATTTTCTCTGCCCTCTAGTCCCCTCTGCTGTTGACCCCTGAACCCTGCCAGTGGATTATAAAGTTCAGACTCATCTAAAGTGAAAGTAGATGTCAAGGCTGGGCTGATGAATTCATTTAAAAATAATGTCTGCCATTTTTTCAGCAAAGGACCAACTTACTGTGACGATACTATAAATTCCTTCTCATCCCGCAGCTCTCCCACGCTCCAAGGCAATGCTCAGGAGTTGATTTCACTCAACAAAAATCTGTACCTCTTCAAACAATAGAATTACATAGTGACAGGTTTATTTTATTGACTGTATTATTAAAATGTTTTTATACATAATAAATAGATGCTTTTTACTTGTGTATACTGTATATGATATACTATAGCCAAACATATACCCAGACCAACCTTCTACTGTCTACCAGTCATTCACCAGCACACCTCATGTACTAATTGTTTTGACACAGCCAGCCTAACAGAAATGTAAAAGGGGTTGAAGGAGACAGACCTCCCTTTGTTCCCACATGGATGTCCATTTTCACCTCAGCGGCATCAGTGACAGCTGACGGAGGAGACTCTGCCGGCCCCCACAGCAGACCTTAACCTTACCTGACTAGTCTATTGATTGTCAACATTTCTTTTGTATAATTACTTTTTTGTAGCAGAGGAGAGAAAGGAAATGGCGGCATATATTGATCTGTGGCAAGTCAGTGAAACAGCCGTTTCCCTTGACTAACGGTGAGTTTCATCGCTCACACGTGATGAATGGTAACAATCTTCCCGTGGATAATAACTTTGTGATGGAATGAGCCTTTTTACTCACGATGTGCCTGGAGTATTTGGTCTCGCATGAAAGGGATATCAATTCTAATAGAAGTCCTCTAGCACAAGGGGGGGGCGTGCACCTTCAGAGGGCCTTATAGCCTCACAGGGCTTAAAGTCTGATGACCCCTTGGGGGTAAAAAAGAAAGGCCAAGGTCTTTGCTTGAGCCTGACAGTATAAACAAAAATCAGTTTGGTAGTATAGCAGATATATTTTCATAATGTTATTCTTTTTGACATGCTCAAGTGCAAAATGTGCACCTGTGTACACCTTTTGTGCAAATGCTAACATTCTTGTAATTATTGTCATGTATTTTGTTAGAGAATTTTGCCTAAAATTAGAGAGACTATTGTAGATTTAATCTTAGAAATCGCAGTAATATTAATCTATCTCTGCATGCCCATGTCTTTTGCACAGAATTTTTTATGCTGCCCATTCCAGCCCTTTTGCAAACCCTCATCTATTTTTCAATTCACTGTCTAGAGAGGGTTCAGTATAATGCAGTCTCATTTAAAAGAGTAAGTGATCGTGTTTTTTGTTGTTGTTCATTTAATGAGATCTTATTTAAACATTATGCCTCTTTGTTCTTGCAAGCTGGTTTTCTTTCTACTTGGATCTGTTGTTGACCTACACCAGGGTATATTCCCTTGGGGCACTCTTAACCTTGCACACTGTGCTAATTATCTCTGGAAAAAGGCCCATTCACACAATCATTAATTTCATCTGGTGTTGAAATTGAGCTGGGCATCGTTTGACTGTGCCCCATTTCCGATGAAAGATTGGGATCCAGAAAGCTGGTGATCCAGGGGAGTTCACCTTCAGTACAGTGCGGCTCCTCATCCCTCGTCTGATCGCGTACGTCTGTCTTCATTACACCAGATGACCTAGAGTTAATATCATTGCTGCTGCATTGTTTCCCTTTCGTCTTTGTCCAATACCCACTCCTCCGTTTGTGTGTGTGTGTGTGTTCTCTATCTCTCAATCTACAAAAGAAAAAGTCATATCCAATAACTTGGATCTTAGCTTGGTATCCTCATGTCTGCAACAGTGTTGAGTGCAGTGATGATGGTGAAATTAAAGAGATGAAAGCCTTGTGTGCCATTTGCAGTCCTCTGCGATAATATCATCATGATGTTAGCCATACAGTCACTTAACACTTGGCATTCAACAGACACATGATCAAACTTGATGTGTTTTTATAGAGGAAATTACTGTGTATTTTTTCTTCTTAGTTTATAGGTTACTTTGAAAGCAGTGAGTTGAGAAATGCTCGTCACCATATGGTTGCCAGTCAGCGCTTTTTGATGCACATAGAGCAGTGTGTAGAAGAATGTGGCGACAAAAATGCTCACCAAAAAAATGCACTGCTTGACAGACAATATTTTTGCATGGTTTTGTGTTTAGTTTTTCGTGTGTGCTGGTCGCCCAATGCTTTTCATGATGTGGAATCACCATCACTGCAGATCTGCACATGTATGGGATCAAAAACTGGTTCAATGAAGTAGAGTTATTTGGTCAAATTAAATAATTGTTTTACATTTCTGAATTAAATATGAACACGATTAGTGTATTTAGTTTATTTTCTAAAGATCTTCCATTTTAAGTTTTTAAATGTACTTTATTATTTTCTTATCACCACAGCAGCCCTAGCATTTCAAACAAATTCCTCATGGACTTTGTAACTCATAGTCAGAGGCTGTTAGGACTACGAGACGAAAGAACGAAAGAAAAGACCACTTGTTTTCAATGTTTCACTAAAAACTGACGTGTGTTCAGTGTGTGTGAATGTGATAGAAACCAGTCACTGCGCCTTTGAATAGAATTGTCACTGATTACTGGTATTTATTATAATTACGCTCGACTCATGTCACCAATGGAAGCTTTTAAAAGGACTATAATGGTGTTTTATTGAATCAGTATGTCCCTGTCCTTCCTCTCGACCGCTGCACACAAATCTCGAGCATAAATGCAATAAAAAGGGAAGCTTTAACCATGAGATTCTTATCTTTTTGAAATCCAGGCCTTTAATGAGTCATTCTACTTCAAGTGATTTAAAAACCTAAATCAAACTATTGCTTTTGACAACAGATTTGATGGTTGTATTCATTTTTATTCCAGTGACTTCATTTCATTGTCATTGAATTTTATTTCAGTTGGATTTAGTTTAATTCAATTTGGAAGATATCTTGTGATGAATTTGAGTCATTATGGAGCACTTTCAAGCAGCTGACCTCCACCACACATTTTTGTCTGTTATACATTTATATTGGCTGAGCCTGACCCAGTTCTTTTTATTATTTTTCACCTAACCTACAGCTTAGGTTTTAACCAGGTAACATGGCTCAAATTCACACTTTTACTCAAACACCAGTGCAACTCTCCAAATTATCAGACAAAATATGAGTAAATAGATGGGGTCCCTGGAGTCTTAATAACAGTAGCACTAAGAATATATCACCCTCTAATCCAATATGAGCCCTTGTCAGCTGTCAAAAATTTCTCTCTTTTTCACAATGATGTTTCCTATACAACTGTTATCATTCCTTTTATTTTATTTTCCTCCCCAGCTTATTTTGAATTATGCCTGTCAGTTTTCCATTTCCATTTACAAACAAAATCCACTCCCTCTAGACTGGGGTGTTAGATCTGGCACCTCAAAAACTTCAACAGCAGCTCCTTGAGGAAAGATGTTTCTTTAAATACCCATTTCCAAGAGCGGAGAATAGACCATCGTCCTCTTACACAATTATCCTACTGCACTTAGCATGTCTGAAAGCATCCATAAATAATGGTCCTCCTGTTTTCTGTAGGTTATCAGTGCTGGAAAATTAGCTTTTAAAATGCAGTTTGAAATCCATTTGTGTGATTGATGGGTGACAGAACTAATAAATTTTGCCAGTTTCTAGGAGGCCAGCTCACAACCATTCGTTATGATTGTCATGAAGCCAGACACATTTGATGTGGAAAATAAGGAGGTCTCGAGTCAACACTGCGTGATGAACAATGCTGTTAGATGGACAATTTGTTGTTGTTACAAAGACAATGCAGACAACAAGCCTTCTATTAATGACCCCGAAGCAGAAATTGTGTTTTATCACCTATTCTGAAAATGTATCGTCTGCAGCTGTCTTGAAAAATGTAGGCCCAGTTGCTGGCTTTTGCAGTACATTAAACTGACAAAAATGGGTGTATGTATTTGCCAAGTACAATTATACTGCATAGTTTGGAGTCTTATCAGTCTGCTTTGTTACTTACTTCCCACCATTCTTTTAAAACATGGCTTTGCAGTTTGGTGGCTCTTTGCCACTTTAGAAATCTTTTGTGTGCGAGCTCAGTAGCTCCCAGCTGTAGGTCGTCATCAGGAGTGAAGTCCTCCTGTGCATTTTTTTGGACCACCCTCAGAGAGAAGGTTCCTTCAGAATGGCACTTTGGCACAGTCCAAATCCGGTCTACTACTGACCACATAGTCTAGAATATCACAGGTCCTACTCAAACATAAGAATAGCACATTCAAAGTGAAAGCATCTGCACAGGATGAAATGAGAGGAGACAATGTTTGTTAATCAGTCATTGTAATGTAAGCTTTTGGTTTACTGTGCATTTGAATGATGTTAAAGACAAATGGAAATAAACTGAAGTTTAAGTCATATGAGCATCCTAAAGTAGACCTAATAAAATTCACCAAATCTCGTTAATAGTGCTATAAGGAAATCTTCAAAGTGCCGGCTTTATCCCCCACAGGCATCTGGTGTCTATTTGCACTGAGAATTAGGGGACATAATCTTCAGCCGTAATCGTCCCATTTGCCTACAGTGGATTTCCATTTTTCACACCGTGTAATCTTGCGTTTACAATATCATTTACGTGGGATTCTTCTTTCCACCCACTGACATCTCTCTTTTCCCGAGTTAAGCTTTGAAGGAGATTGACAGGGGACAAGCTCAAGGCGTTCATTCTTGCTTTGCATACAGAGGCTCTTGATACTTGCACGTGCATACAACATGCTCACACTTATGCGCACACACTCACATACTCAGTTTTGATTGATACTTAACTGAAGCTGAGCTCTTGTTGCTGTCAGAGCCCAGCTAAGTCTCCTGAGCCCCTTGATTTCTGACATTTGTAGATATTATATTCATGGAGCAAGGAGGCTGTATTTTGTGATGTGATCCCATGTAACACTTTAATCTGTTTAGACTGCTTCAGTACTGTGGTGGAGAAGGGGGCAGAAACCATACAATGAAGTAGACATGTCTGCCAAGATCTTGCTGTATCCTGCACGCCTGAAATGATTTGTTCTTGGATTTGGAAACAGATTTGAAGCTCTATGTGCCTGTTTCTACCATTTCACTTTATTGTAGTGAGGAGGTAAAGACAACATATTAGATAAGAATTATATATTTCAGTTTTTACTCCTATCCAAGAATTTATCTTCACATTAGGCTGAAAATATTTGAATATCTTTCAGAGATCTATTTTCCCTTATATGTCTTCCCTGTTATCAAATTATATAAGCAAGACACGATTTTGCTGCATTCCCTACTATCCTTCTTAAAGAAACATAAAAGCTTGAAGGAGATCCAGCTAGTGTACAGTTGGAAAAAGCAGCATTTAGTAACCTAATGCTAGACCTGGTGCTTAATGGTTTGCATTAGCTGCAAGCAATAAAATTATCCCAGGTCCTCACTTATGTTGGAATAATCATTTACAAAGATGGTTACCACATGCTGGAACAGTTTTCTTCTTTTTCTCTTTTTTTTTTACGACCCTAATTCGCTGTTATTAATAATGAATAAAAATGCAATTTTCTGTCGGGTTGCTCCAGGGCTCTGGGAATCATTTCAATGAATATTTCAGCACATTATTTTAATCACGGCTTCACATATGCATGGAGGGAGGGGGATTGTTTTATAGGCTCATGCTTCAACCGCCCCAAGACCCCAATCATTAAACCCCACGCTGTCTGCGTTGAGGTTTCTACTTTTGATTTACAAGACTTGTTAAAAAACATTGTAAAAAAGGAGGCAAGCTGCACCATTTATACTTGTAATTTGATGCTGTATTTGTTAATGGGAGTACCTGTGATTTATGTGTGCAGAGGTTGCTGCTGCTCCCTGCTGTTTTGATGCTATAGGCCTTTAGCAGGGCTAACATTAGTGGGGCTCTGCAGAGCTGCCTGATAAATCGGCTATCTCTGGCCTGATTTCTTTTTTTTTTTTATCCTCACGATGTTTTTTCCTGATAAAGAAGTGGCTTCTGTAATCAGTCCATCACAGAGGTTTTGTGTGCT
Source organism: Ctenopoma kingsleyae (assembly GCA_032353495.1). NCBI lineage: Eukaryota > Metazoa > Chordata > Actinopteri > Anabantiformes > Anabantidae > Ctenopoma > Ctenopoma kingsleyae. The sequence goes on along the minus strand of JAUBNQ010000005.1, from coordinate 5,865,239 downwards.
GTGTCTAACCTGCCTGCCTTCTTGTGTCTGTTTATTGTAGTCACCTTCACGACTTCTGGCGTCTTGACTACTGGGAAGATGACCTGCGGCGGAGGCGAAGATTTGTCAGAAACCCGTTTGGCTCCACCCATCTCAATGTCACATGCAAGTCACTGCAAGAGTATGGTGAGTTTATTCTTTGTTTGTTTGTTTGTTTTAACTCATCCAAAAGAGGGAGTTAAAAATGTAAGAAAATATCACTGTTGCCATTAAAGTACTGTGAAAAAGTATTAAAATGGCAGAAAAATTTAGGCCGAGCTTGTCCATAGTGTTTATAATATTGCTTTAGTGAAATTAGGTTTTATAGCTTAACTATAGCTATTTATGAGTCCAGGGAATTGAACATGACACATCCATTTTATTGCACTTTTTATTTCCATCACAACACATACTCAAGAACAAATTAGACTTCTCCCTCCTACCTACTTTTTTTTTATTTTTTCAAAACTTTTCTTAGTGACCCGGGCAGTCTTGTAGTGTTGCCCACCACCTTGTGTCAATTTTTCCTTACGTCATGCAACACCGACTTTTAAAGGAAAGCAGCTCAGTGTTGGATCTTTTGCCCTTCTCTTTGGCCCATAATGAATAACAGAGCAAATGAATGCATTGATTCTAAAATTCATGGAGTGACACTATTTAGCTTTTAACTTTATAGAAAATAGAAAACAGTCAGTGTATTTAGGGTCAAAATGAATGTAGACCTACTTAGAGCAACACATGCATAATAGTCACAATGTTCACTGACCCAATGTGTGTTTTAGCATTAAGCTGTTGAAGCCGATCGTTGACTGGGTTCAGGATGTCATCTGGCTGCTTTCAGCCTTAGCTCTGCCACGGCTGCTGTATGAAGATCATTGCAGCTCTCTAGATAAACACATGCCAGCTGCTGGCTCAGCTGCAGGTGGTCCATTTATGCAACACACATGCAATAACACCTTCTGCTTTAGATTTTGCGGTGGTTTCATTAGTTTTAGCCTTAAGCTAATTTTGTGGGCTTTTGGTGATTTGTTGAATCTGCTGTAGGAAGGACTCAAGTAAACAAATGTTACAACTTTAGTACTTTACTGAAATAGCAATAGAAATACTGAGACTTTTTAAGAACCTTGGTATCATCAGCAAAGATTTTACAGGGCATTGCATCAAATTAAATCAACTACAGTAAACCTGTAAAACATATAAAAATGTCAATAGAAAACTCTCATACCACTCCTGCAGCATAGCCTTTGTTGCTGTTGAACCATATTTTCAGCGTGCTCCAAATAATTCTCACTTTGCTATTAACTATTATTATTTTTCTAATATTTTCTTCTTTATTATTATTGATATATTTTGTTTTATTATTTATACATTTTATTTATTAACCCTTTTTTTTTTTACTAACCATAGTAAATCTCTTGGTCACTGATATAGTTTTGACAATTGCTCATTATTTTGTAATAGTTTAAGCTTTTTTTAAAATTGATTTTATTATTATTTCTATTATTATGTATTATGTACCTTAGAATAACGTTTTAAGCCATGTTGTGGAAGAGCTATTCTCAACCTCTGGCAGGGACCAAGCTAAAGTTTCAGTTTACTTCAGGGAAATATTCAACACTCAAAAGACTGATTTCTATTGTATAAGTATTACTTTAATATTACTTTTTGCAGACTTGCTGCCTTTGTGAAGTGAACACTATTACTATTTTTCCCATTGTAAATAAACATGCAACATTCTTAAAACTTGATTTTGAAATTTTATGTTATAAAAACACAGTTTGAATATTATTTTTCATTCAGTTTAGTTGCTCTATCTCTTAATTTTGTCAGTTTGTCTCTGATCTCATTACCAACTGTACAGTTACTCAGATATAGTATATATGTTTACTAATTCTTATCTATTTAAGTGACTTACACAACAGATAATTCCTAAGGCAATGCAAAAAAGCATACAATGTTACTTAGTCCATCAAATCACCAGAATATGTTTGCGAGCTCTATTTTTTTGTTACTTGACAGTAGAACGTCAGTCTAGTTGACTGAAGACTTGTTGAAGTCATGCTGGCATGCTGTGGTTTTAATGAGCAGAATAATGTATAAACTTGTCAAGTGAAGGGGATTGCCTGCGGTCGGATAGCCCCCTTGCTCTCCTGGAGAGGTGAGCTGCACTTTCAGGCTTTTTCCAGGAAGCTTTGATGTGGCTGCGCAGTGGAGCCCAGGTTTTGTTTTGAGTTAAAATGAGAAAGATCTTTTGTTCTTTTTCAGAGCTTCAGTAGAATTCGTTGGCAGTGACAGTTGGTAGTTTTTGTTTTAAATATACTCTGACAGTTCGCATTTTTATATGAATATTCAATCTTAATTAACATGTTATTAAAGATAGGACCTGTCTTTAGAAGATAACCCTGGCGCAGAGGCCTAGAGGGTGGATATCCATTAGTAACAACATCCAGACTTTGTTTCTGGGATTTGACAGGGACTCTACAGAACTCTTTAGTGAGTTTCTGGCTGCATAGGCACCAGAGTGGAAAAACAAAGAGGCGTGTTTGAGTTGGCCCTTGAGAGTCATTATTAAAGCTTTAAAATCTGGGACTATTGGATAACCACTAGGTTGTCTAAATTGAATACACTGTTTCTGGTTTGACAGCAGGATATGACAATATACGCTCAACCACTATCTTGAGTTTGAAGAGGGCAGACTTACACTGTTGTTGTGTTCACAGTAAATGTCAGTCTTTCAAGCTCACTAGGGGAAAATCAAAGTGAGTAAGATTTTTTTTTTCTTATTTAAAAAAGAATTCAGTGAGTGAGTGGCCTGCGTCATTTTTGACAGCATCTAAGAGTCTTAAGAGTCTAATATTCAGTGTTTTCACTTGGATGTTAAGAAATACTTTTTTGCTATTTTAAAAGTAGGATTAATTTATTCATTTGTTGTGTGGATTTCTAACAGGGATCATTTTACCAATTATTTTGACCACCTATGGCTTTTGATAGCTGATATTGGTATTTGTTAGACTACAGTTGCCAATGGAAATATTTTTAAAGCCATATGTTAAAATGTGACCTCTTTTAAAGTTTCAATAGAAACAAAAACCTTCCCCAGAATTATCATGTACCAAGTTGGAAAAAGACTATAGCTCATCCTCTGAGAGCAATTTAAATTCTACATCTTCTTGCTAAATGTATTTGAGTGCAAATGTCAAAAGTTTTTCAAAAGCATCTAATTTATTGGCAAATGCAGCTCATCAGTGTTACATTCGTAATCACTTAGGTTTGTGTCTATGTGTGCGAGAGAGTGTGTACATTCATGGACATATGTGATGGGAGGTTAAACTCGGCCTTAAACTCTGCCTCGTTGTCTATTAGCACCATTGACAGCTTAGCCAGCACATTCTGTCTCTGCCCTCTGCCTGTAATAACCTGCCCTGTTACAGCCAGCCACAGCTCAGTATCAGACTATATTGTTAGGTGATTGGAATTGGGCAAGCATGAAATGGAAGTCACGTTAATATTGATCCAAGTGTTTAACGGGGTGTTTTACCTCCGGCTGTCCTTGCTGTCTCATTTCAGGTGAGCAGCTTCTCACAGACCTGATTGCCACGGGCAGAGATCTTTACAGCTCTTTACTGCAGCCGAGGCCTGGCCCTGTGGTGTGATATTAACCTTCTCCGGCTTTATAATCAAAGATATTAAATTGTGACAAATGTCATTAGAGCATATACTAACATGCAGATCTGGATATTGGAATACAGCTGTTCAGTAAATACGTGATACGTTCTGTGGAGTACATAATGTTCAGGTCAGATGGGGATTTATTAGACACTGCTGTTAATGTTTTGATGGAGAGAAGATGGGGTTGTTTTTAACCTCTGGCAGCGCAGTGGACACGCACTGCACATCCCAGGATATTGAATAAAGATCACCCCAAGAGGAAGTGTCTGCACTGTATAAACGCCCCTACATCAAAGTTATAATGTTTACTTCTGCAGTCTCAAAACGCATACTCTGCAGAACAGATGGCTTGCATCACACGAAGTATGAAGCTGTCATTTTTCCCCTCATTTCATCTTTCAGTGCAGACTTTATAAAAGTGAAGAGACAGAGGGCAGCAGAATTGCATCGCCCTAGCGATAATGCAATCCCATGCACTGGACTTTTTCACTCCATGTGGAATGTTGAGCCCACGGAAAGGGTGCGTAGGAGGGCAGGATCTGAAACAGAGGTCTGGGAAACGGAAGAGACATATTTAAAACATTCTATAGAGCTCACGTTATATAGATCTTGGAGTGACTGCACAAAACGCTCTTCTACATTATGACAGTGTAGTGTGAATGGAGGCTAATGCTAATGCATGTTATCTATGGAGAGCTGACAGAATGAGACATAAAACAGAATCATTACTGCAAAAGTCAGACAGTTAAAGATCAGTTTTCTTTGTTTAGAAAGAGGTCAGGGTATGTGTGTGTCATTAGCTGTGCCCAGAATGCTCCCATCTTATATCAGAGATATGCTATTTATAGTTACTTACAGTACATTAAATTACACAATGAATTTGTGAAATCAATTTTTTCTCCCAAGAAGTACCTACACAAGTTAGTTGAACCTTAAGTAAAACATGATGTGGATTTCTTTCGGAGGAGTGGCAGTGAAGTGGTTGAGGCAGGGTCTATAATACATAGGAGACTTGGAAAAAACACATGCTTGCTGGCTCTACTAAGGCTATAAAAATGAGTCCGGTGCCACAAAACTCTCCAGTGGAACTCGGTGTATATGAAACATGACCCTTGACAACAGTATTATAGTTGATTCTGCAGTGTTTTAAAGCCTTTCAACTCTTATCTATTCCATACTGAATAGTAAAACTACTGAGTTACTGACATATTCCAAAGTGGTAGCCTTTATGTAACATCATAAAGTTCATTTGAATTGAGCTTCAGCTTGTTCACACAAGAATATACTTACCTGATTTCAGCACTCTAATTAAACTAAATTTAGTCAAAATTAGTATAAATGTTTCATTTACAATGGAAAATACTCTGGAAAACATTAAATTTTAGAATGATTTCATTTGTTATATCCTACAGCCAAATTCTGCTTATTGCATTGAATAAGTAAAAAGGTAATTTCATTGCCTCTTTTAATAAGGTTGCATCCCTCTTTTTATTGTTCTCAGCACTGAAATATTCAAGATTTTCAAGCACAGCTTTTGAACAACAACTGAACTTACTTACCTCTATATCTTAACAGTTTGTTTTTTTCTTCTGTTTTGCTTTTTATACTCCAAAACACATATAAATGTGGAGAGGTGTTGTCAAAGGGCTCTGTGATTGTGCACAGATATTCCCTTCTAAAGATTTTTAAGAGAGTTTAGCCCTTTTAACGAATTAGAGGTCAGTTATTTCTCTGTGGTTACAAGCAGCTTTTTTTTTTTTTTTATTGTAATTTCACAAGAAGTAAGTGAGGGCTGGATGGAGTGGAGAGGATTGATTGATTGATTTTGAGGTTTGTGCTTCCGCTCACTTATTTCCCAAAGGTTGGATATCGTAGCTTAAAAGCAAAAACTCAATTTGGAAGGTGAAATATTTATTTGGTCTTTCTATCAAGACACATGCCATTATAAAATTTATCCAAAACATCATCCAACAACATCATATTTTAAATGTGAACATTTGACTGTGTTATCAGGAAAGTTGGCAAATAGTAGATATCCTAGAAGGAACTCAGGACCGTGGATGAACCCTGGTGATGAGTGCTCAGAGACGTCCTCCATTGGTTACAGCTGGTGTGTTTTTATCAGGCTCCAAAGGGGTCGTGAAAGCTCTGCATTGCTCTTTAATGTGTGTAATTAGTGCCACTTTGAGGCTGGTTGAAATGAAACTGCTGTGATTCTTTCAGAGGCATTCAAAGCCAAGTAGGTTGTGGTGGACTGCTCAATTTTAAGTTTAATTCAGTAGATACTGGTTGGTGGAGCCTCATTTACAGTGTCACAGCACAGGCAAACTTTTTTTATTCTTCAGATTTTATTAAGTAAATATTCGTTTAAGAATGGATGCAGTTTGCATCTATCTGCAATTGTACTGCTTGATGGTTTAATATGTTTTCTAATTTTGTGTTCATACTAGTATAACAGTATTTTGAAGACCAGTTCTATTCATCATGTAATTTAACTACAGTTAAATTCAAGGGTGATAAAATATAAATGTAGCTTCTCATTGCATAAAATTAACAGAATAAAGTCTTTAAATCTAGAGGATCTTGATGGACCTATAGTTAGTTTCTAATAAAATTCAAATGTTTTTATTGTTACACACACAAAAGCATGCACAGTACAACATGCAGTGAAATGCACATAAGACCTGAATTTAGTATTATGCCTATTGAAAATGAAAAAAATATTTTTCAGTTATAAAAAATGACTTTCAGATGTTTTGTTATTTATTTTAATTATAAGTTACTTGTATGACTATAGCAGAGGGCCATTGTCTGTGTTTTACTGTACAGTGGCAAAGGGTGAAAGCTTTCTAATGAGTCTGTCCCGACATCACTCCAGAGCAAGTCCTTTAATAGTGACAAATTGTGACCCTTTTCACAGCAGCACTTTTAATACAAGAGAGACAATGGGCTATCACTCATGAGAAGATCACTTTTCATGTCAGCATGTTTTCTCATTGAGGTCAGAGCTCTTCATTGCTATTTATAACCCTATTACTTTCAGAACTAAATAGCTTTGTGGGTAAAGCTGATCCTCTGCCCTGCACTGCTGAACAGTTGACGTTAGCCATTTACATGTAGAAATCAGCCTGGTTTATTTGGCCTCCTCGACCCTGAACATCAGCCTGTCTGTTGAGCTTTTCCTCATTTACGTGGAGCATAATGATGGTTTACAGAATTACAGTTTTAAGTTTCACTCATTTCTTTTTGATCTCTGACCGCTGGCTGGCTTTTCCCTTTAACATTACAGAGAATTCATTTCCGAAGCACACAGATTTCTTTCCTGATGAAAGCACTCCAGATATGAGACAGAGCAGGAAGCAGGCTTTTTTCTCAGTAGCAGTGTTGACAACAGTCAAATGTGACCTCTTCAAGACAAGGTACATGTTCCTCAGGGGAGGGAGAGGCGAATTAAGAACTGTGCTGAAAGGAAACATGTCAGGCTGGTGTCAGCCACCTCCCATTTCTTGATATGTGTTCTTCCTTTTCTACATGCAAGTTTCTTCTCTGGTTATTTCCTGCATCGGACTTCAGAAAGACAAATTCACTTAAACGTTTTGAGCAGCCGTGTGGCAGGCACGTGTTGGAGATGAGCTGATTTAAGCTGATAAATGTGTTATGAGATTTCTTTGTTTTTCAGGATGTGTGAACACATCTTTTTCAATAAGCGTGCTCCACTATAGCCATATGATGAAGTCCTTGTGTACACAGCCGCCTAATTGTGTAGTCTGTTCAGTCTCACTCTTGTCAAAACTCCAAAAGCTGCAAATGATATCTCTAATCGACTACGAGCTCAAGATACATCCCCCAACTCAGCTGTTGGTCTTTCAAGATACGGATAGTGTTTCATTGTTGACCTTGTCTAAAAATACAAGCTGAAACACCTCTGATGTTTAACTACGCAAAATGTATTCAGTGAACGAACATGTACCTTGACATTCTTTCAAATGCTATGGTAAGTACATTAGTGAGCGTCTCAGGTTTGGGATGAATGTGGGAGTAATCAGTGTGTTTTTGTAGGTGTGGGTTGAATTATCTTGATTTTCTAGTACTCCATTATACTATTATTATATTGTACTGTAACTCCTTACTTGAGTACACAAGCTTTTCTGACTGAACAAACATTTATCAATGGAAACTGCAATAACTAGTGACAGAATAGGAAAAACAATGGTATTTTCCATGGAATAAAGCAAACCAGGTATTTCTGCCCATTTGGGTATAATAAATAATACCAATCTGAGCTTTAGTGGTCTCTCTTCTCCATATTTCTCTTTATAGGCTCAGGGGAGGATGAAGTGGTCAAGTCTATTAAGGGCTTTCGCAGCCAGACTGTGGCCAACCAGAACCCAGAGACAGAGCTAATGCTTGAGGGAGACGATGATGCCGCCAGTCTGCTGCAGGAGAAGGAGATGGACAACCTTGGTGGTACGTCAACACAGCAGCACCTCTGCTGGAGCATCAGCACTTTTACCTGTGTTCCTCCTAATATGCTAGTTACAGCATACATGATTAATATCAGTGCATCAAGTGAAGTTTTTGGATGAATATACTGTAGTATCTCATGATATTGCACTGGCAACAAAATGTTTTATGTAATTTTTAATTTTACAGGTTAGCTTCTGTAATTCACTACCAGTGTAGACCTGGAGTCAAAGCCTTTGTCTTACTGTTCTGATCTGGACAACTTTGCTTAAGTCTGACAGCTACATTTTTGTGTCTGATAAGCGTCCTCTGTTTTGTTTTGGATCTCTTCAGCACAGTTCCTTCCTCGTGTGTTTATCTCCAGAGGCAAGTCATCTAAACTTAAACTAACACCGGAAAGATCAATTATGATATGTCACAATCCATATTTAGGATTTTCTAACAGTTGGTGATTAAAGTTGATATGAATCACCACTTGCATATTTAAGTATATAGTAGAATTATTTAACTTGCCTAGTGCCACTTCATAATCTACCTATGTGATTTTAGCCAATGGCTGAAAACCAAATATTTACAGATTTCTTGATGTTTAAAAACTACTAAGTGGTCATCTTCTAATCCATCCTCTAACACACATTTCTATGATATATAAACAATCAACAAATTGTTTAATTGTTGTTTAATTTTAATTTATTTTCACATCAAGTTCTATGCATTTATTTTTGTACTATGTACAATCCAGTCCATGGAAATCCTGAATTTACAGCATTAACTTACCTTTTTTAAGTTAATATAAAGTAGGACAACCTTTAAAAAGAAAGTTCACACAGTGTGTATTTTCCACATGGATGTGAGCTCTTGCATATTAAGGAAGAGCAGACAGCAACTTAATTATCCTTCCGTTAAACTAACCCTCATTCTCTCTACAGGGGATACCATTAAGAGATTAACTGGTCCTTAATAACAAGTGAGGGAAGAGAAAAACAATATTAAATCTTTATTTGTCTTTGATTTATTATTCATATGCGATTGTTATTATGTGTTTTTGTATCCAGCATCTTAACCCAGTTTTAATATTTTGTCTAACATGTCAATCAATAGGGTTATATGACAAATACAACTAGTACATACCATTGCCATGGCGGTGAGTTGTATTACTGCCAAGGCAATGATTGCCGAAACATCCTGTAATTTAACCGGCATCACACTCTGTGTGTGAGCCAAACTATCAAACCAGCCTCAAATTGCTTTTCAAATATCTGCCATGACTTTAAAAGGTAAGTTATCCAAAGCACAGTTACGTTTTGAGTGGAGATCAAGAATTCTGAACTATGAACTCATCAATAAAACCAAGGCAAGCAATTGGTTATTTAAATAAGCAATGTCACAGGAATTTTTATAGAATATAATGTAAAACTCATCCCTGGGAACCATTATTTATTCCAGAAACATGTCATATATCCCTCTAGGTTCTGTTAAGTTATATTACTAATAGTCTGCAAGGTAACGCTGTGCTTTTAATGTTTGTCACCACCACCAACATATCTTCCGTAAACCTGCAAAATGAGGGTTTCCATTCCACATGTTAGGAGTCACAGATATGAATGATTCATTCTAGGTACAAATTGTGATACAGATTCCCACACACTTAAATAATCTGTTTCATAGTCCTCTATACATATATTACCCAGTTATCACAGCTTAGTATGTGAGACTCAGGCTAAACCAGGGCGCTGCTGAGCAGTGAAATCCTTTCTACGATCCAACTCATGAATCTCAGAAAAGGAGGCTAACCCCTCCTCTTGGTCCCAGGGCCAGCAGGCCGCCAAAAACTCCATGTCTGTCAGATGAACCCTGCACTGCCGATCAACAGAGAAAGGCAAGGGCTAAATCACAAGCACAATGTATTCTTCTGTGAGAAGTATAAGTGCACAAACTTGCACAGTCTGCAGCACAGAGATTTGATATTTGTGATACATTTAACTAACGTGAAATTATGACTCAGACATTAACTTTGAACAAGTGTTGAGATTTAATATTTTTTATGTTATGTTATGATCAAAGTTCGTGTTTTTACCAGTGAGGGTGCTCCCTCGCACTGTAAAAAAGATGGGTAATATTTTTACCAGAATGCGCTTTCTATGCTTGAGCAGTATCTAATCTCAAGCATGAACAGCCTTAATGAGAGATCTGGGACTCGATCCCTGTCAACAACAATGCTCCTCCTGCCAGCCGTTGGGTTACTGCCTGCTGCTGCTGCTGCTGCCGCTGCTGCTGCCGCCAAAGGGGCGGCGCTTGCGCTCAAGGCCTGAACAGTTGTGGTTACTGAACCTATGATTAGTTTTGCTCTCCTACAAACATTGGAAATGCTGTCTGTTTTTGCACTGGCATTAAATGGGCCTTTTTGTATGTACATGTTGTGACCAAAAAAAAAAAAATTGGGTAAAACAGAAACTTAAGATGAGCATGTGAGTGGAAGGAAGAGAGGAGACGGAGCCTCACAAAGCATTGCTCATGTCAAAGAGGAGGTAGAGTTGACTGTTTTGTTGGCACACTGGAACTACTTACTAGACCCCTAAGTGTTGTTTAGCAGCCACAACCATTTTGTTCTGCCTTAATTTAGCCTTTCTGTATCCATTTTACTTCCCATTCACAATACTGAGCTCTTGAGTGGTGACATGTTTATAAAAGAGCAAAATGAACACAACATTTCTGAATGTGTAATCTCAGGCAAGAAGTGGGAGGAAGACAGGGGTGGTATTCTGCATTTTGCATAACCTACTTCCCCATGTTTTCTAGTTTTGTTTTTACTCAGATGCCTGCAAATCCTTAATATTAACAGAACATGGGTGACATTAAAAAGTAATTATACAGACAGCACTGGAAAATTCAAATATTTAAATTAAATATTCACGTGTTTTCCTTTTATTTTAATTGAAGTATTGGATACTGCAGCTTTAATAAATAGTCAGTTGTGCACGTATCATAGGCTTTTACACGTAAATGTTATATGATGAATGCATCCTGTGGAAAAAAAAATGCTTCTCTGCTTCAGTGCTTCAAATGAGCATCAAGATGCTGTCCCTAAGATACTGAGCATAATGGCGCCAGCTGTGCATATGTGTGTGTATGTATTGTAAATCAACACGTCCATGTTTGCAAGTGAATTATAGTGCTCAGGTGTGCAAGTAACCCACTTTCACTTGTGTTTCTCTTACAATGTAAAATAGAAAATGCATTCAGTAATGAAATGCTTCAGTCCAGTGGGTGGGTTGTGGGTAATAATATACCCATCTTCTGAGCAGTTCTCACAAACTCCCACCACACCAGCATGAGGCTTTTCATCACTTCATTAAATTGCTCTGACATTTGCCAAATATTTGCATTTTCATTAAAAGAAACACCCAACAGTCCAGTATCTCATGCGTTAGTGTGTATATACCACTCATCCTGTGTAACTTACGCCTAATTTCATTATTCTCCTGTAAACATTTTAAAGCCATATAGCCTAATTACGGAAGGATCCCTGAGGGGATTAGTGCCTAATCCTCTTCCTCCCCATGAGCAATGGATCCTGTGGCGTAATGCTTCAAGCAAGTGTCTCTTCGCTCGGAGTTGCCCTTTGGGGCCGCGATACAATACGTCAAAATGTTGTGTTAAGTAAGAGCTGGATTGGCTCGTTACTGAGGGAAAAAAGATCTTCTTATTTTATTGTATAGCTGGGACAATTCATGCCACAAAGACGGTCAATTAGCAATAATATAAATCTGTGCGTACTTGTAATTTTTATTTTCTGTTTCTGTTCCACTTTGCCTGCTTTTATAAAACACGCTAAACATTATCTAAAATGCAGCAAAACAGGCTGAGGTTTCTTCATATGAAGCCTGTAAACGTCGTGCAGAGCCAGGACTGATAGAATCAGCAGATAGAATCACCATTAATGGATCCGAGCAATACTGAGGAAAGAATCCAGCACGGTTTGACTGTGCAGCCTGCAAGAGCGATGAAGGGGCGCTGTGGGAGTTGAGACCGAAAGCCACTTGTATTCCTGTAACACTATCGGCCATAATTGGCTGAGGAACGCAGATTAAGATTGATGAGACATTAAAGTGGCTCTTTGGAGTTTAAGGGATCGATAAATATCCTGATTTCGAGGGGTTTCGTTTGAGAGCAGACAAATGACTGTAACCGTGCTCCACAGCGACACTGATCTGAGAACATGGAGGATGAAACGGAGGAGGGGAGGGAGGGAGTGAGGGAGGAGACTGCAATAAAGATGTGCTCACTATCAGCTGATCATGGTCACAAACCCAGCTTTAAAGTCGAGACAATAATTTGGACTTGAAAATAAACTTGTAGTTTTATTGTTTTCTCTGATGTATACGTGTGTGTGTGTGTGTGCACTGGAAATAACAGAGCGTCCACTGGGAATCCGCTTATAGGCTGCGCCTTTTAAAGCAGTGCTGGGTGGTGTAAG
>JAUBNQ010000005.1:5841590-5852511 GCA_032353495.1 Ctenopoma kingsleyae | reverse complement strand
GCACTGGAAATAACAGAGCGTCCACTGGGAATCCGCTTATAGGCTGCGCCTTTTAAAGCAGTGCTGGGTGGTGTAAGTGCACTTTTCAGTGCAGGGGTGCAGACACGTTATGGGAATATAACCATGATGTGAGGGTAATAAGGATTTGTTGTTGCTTTTTTAATTAAACCTCATGAAACCGTTATTTATTAGTAGTGGTGGCGGTTGCGCTGTGATCCGATCACATGAGAAAACATCTCTGTTATGTGCATCAATGCTTTACAACAGGTACAAATAGGTTGGTGATGTCTCATATATTTATACAATAGGCCTGATCAATCCACTGTAGGACACTACACGCGTTCTGCGGCGCTGTACGATGAATAGGCTACAATAAAAATATAGACTTTTACGGAGCAGATATAATGTTTTGATACTTGACTCAACTTTAATAATTAAAAAAAAAAATCTCTAATATTTAATAGCGCAGGGTGTGTTTGCACGTAGCGGAATAGACGGTATATCCGCTTTAAACGCACTGATTTTTATTTTTTTTTTTACATTTTTACAGAATGAACCTCAACAAATCTTTACTTAAACATGTACAATAAATATATATTTTTAACGTGGTCCTGATTCAGCATGTGGCTGTTCTCTCTACACTCTGCAGGCCCAGTGGTCCTGAGCAGCCCGGCTCAGCTAGTTGCCCCTGTCATGGTGGCTCGGGGGACTTTGTCCATCACCACCACTGAAATCTACTTCGAGGTGGACGAGGATGACCCTGTCTTTAAAAGAGTCGACCCAAAGGTAAGTAACTTGTAAGCAAGTGTGCAGCGTGTGAAATCTGGTAGTTTGCTTTGTGTGTGGGACACGTAATAAAAATTCACTTTACACATAAATGAAAATGAAATGTTGTTCATGTATGAAAAATCGCACAGATTAAGTTTTCAGATGTGTTTGCGCCTGTCTATGTTCTGTCTTGCTTTTTGTTCTATTTGACGAATTGTGGTTGGAAATTAATTGTAAATCGCGGCTGATTTTTTTATTGTGTCTTTCACGTATTATTTATATTATTTGTGCATTTTTAAATTGCCTAATGGCCACTGAGGCCTCCTGGTTCGTGCAGCTTCAGTCGTCCATCAGTGTTGTCAGATTATCAAATCATGCCAGTTAATTGAATATCCACGTCGTGTAAAAAAAAAATAAAAATCTTGCGCCGGGGTGTTGAACTTCCTCAAACCAAATCAAACGGGTCTGGAGGATTGTCAAGCTGTATGAAATATTAGAAATTGACAATATTCCTTTCTCATTATCCTATGTTGCGTGTTTTTAAGGTACAAGAGCCAGAGACAAGGAAATTAAAAATCCCATTATAATATTGCATGGCAAGGGCCATTTAGCTACTGTCAAAAACACAGTGAATAAAACCATAATGGGACACAAATATAAAACAGTTCGTTTTATTAGCTCTTTAAATTAGATCAACGACAGAAATAAAAAAATCAGGTCACAGATGTTATAATCCAGTGTATTTCAAGTGCATTTTTTTCAATTAAACTGTAATATATATACTATATATATGTTTTCATTTTCATTTTTATCATGTAGGCCTAGGCATGGTAGAGAAAAGACAACCAAAAATGTTCGAGTACTTTAAATAATAATTCAAGTAAAGTGATGGAATGTTTTCATTGTAACAAATGCTGTACGCCTACCATCAAAATGTAAACTTTCAAAAATTAGAAAAAGTCCATTGAACAGATGAATCAGACTATCACTGATGCAAGTATAAATTAATAACGTTTCTATCAAATAAAGAAAAAAAAAAACTTCAGAAGTAATTTTAAACAGGTGGATCCTATTTACGTGTCACAGAACAACATTCACAATTTCAGACCACTTGAATCACAATCTATGAATGTATTTACAGTATAAAATGTACAGATGTGTGTTTTTATTTTTCCCATTGTTTGTCACGGGGCTTTATTTTAAAGCATTTAAGTAAGTGTAGGATTTTAGGCAGCTGTGTGTCACGGGGGAAAAGGGGAAACTCCTGGTTTAATGTCAGCCAATAATTTCAATTTGCTCCTAAATATTGACACCGTCAAAAGGTGCACGGGAATAACCGCAAACTAAACTGTCATGGAAATCAACTTGAAAATAGGCTAGGCCAAAAATATATTCAACAACAGAGGACAGTTACATTTCACAAGACTTTGCAAATCGCTTGGCAATACTTTTCTGTCCGTTAACGAGCCTGTTTAGCCTCTTTATCAGAAATTTTAAGACGAGGTGAACTAACATGTTTTTGTTTTACCTCAAAGTTTCTCCAAGCTTTTGGGATTGGTCAGTATTTCTCTTGCCAGTCGCCAAGTCTGTTTGGCCGCGTTCTCAAGAGCAGAGTGAGGTTTTCCTTGAAACAGGTCTAAATTAGGCAGGAAATAATGCGGGCACCTTCTGCACTGCAAACATGAAATAAGCTGCAATAGTATCCCGTTCAGGCGGTCGCCGAGGCAGTTTTCATCCCAGTCCGACTCCCTGGGATGCTTCTCACACTCGTAGGAAACCAATGTTTTCATGTGGTAGTTGTTCAGGGGTTGTCCCGGCAGTTCGAGGTGACGGTCGCGTAACGCTTTGAGGACTGACAAGCATTTCTTCCTGCATCCACCCAGGAGCAGCCGGTTCTCGGCCTCAGCGAATTGCAAGACCCAGGCGTCGCTCTCTGCCGAGCTCTGCTTGCCGTTCAAAGAGTAGCACTCTTTGGATAAAAGATTGAAACCTTCCGCTTTGACTTCTGCCACCCTGTTAGGTCCCGGCCAGGGGATGTGAGGGAGAGGCCAGTGTGCAGCACTTCGTGGCCAGATCCCAGTGCACTTGAAAGCCGGCGTGATTTGCACCACATATCTGTCTCTTATGCGCAACTTCACCTCACTTGTGTCTGCGACCATTTTGACAACATCTCTGTAGCTGCATTTATCCACTGCCTGTGCGACCAATGTCTGAAATCTCGACCGGATCTTGCGCGCCGAGAGGTAACCGGAGGCTGTGATGAATTCAACCCAGAGAGACATGCTCCTCTTGCGGCCGTCGCTGAGTTTGAGCACGGCGCAGCCTGGAAGAGACCCGTCGTCCACGAAGTTGAACACTCCCATCTGATTCAGATAGAGTACAACTTCGAACTCGGTGGGTGAAATGACCTCCAATCCCTCGAACCGATTATCCATCTCGCTGAGAGAGCTGATGAACCGGGGCTCCTGCACCTCAACCTCCTTCAGGACATCCGAAACCACTTTGCACACCTCCCGGATGGTCTTGGAGATGGCTGCTTTTCGAGACTGACATTTCTCGTTGTAGTATTTGTTGAGGTGATACACCAACTTTGCCTGAGCGGCTATCATATTAGGGCAGAGATCCGGGTTATACACCGGAGTCTCGCAATAAGCCGAGGGATCCAACGCGGCTGTTTGTACGGGAGCCAATTTTAGAGAAGAAAGAAAGCTATTTAAAAAGAAAAAAATCTATTTATAACTATTCAAAGCTGTGCTCAGCGCACATGCGTAATAGTAATATCACAACATTCACAGCTGTTGAAGCGTAAACTGCATTGAAGTGCTCGAAGCAAGTCCTCTAAATTTTCAGGATGGCCTGATTAAAAGTCCATTTCATCCGTCTGAAGTTCAGTAGCTGTAAAAATGCCTTTTGGTTTCTCTCAGATCACTGTGCCAGTTCGGAGTCGGCGTAATTGCGCAGAGTGGAGTGTGCACTCTTAACGCAGACGCCCGGTGTTGCTGTTTTACAACAAGGACACACAGACACTCTTTATTATAAGGGAGGAGTTGAACCCAAGATGTCCAATCGCTATCCGATGCGTCACCACTTCCCAGTTTATCGAAAACAAATTCATTCCCGGGTGTTATATACAAGTAAAAAGTACAGGTAGTAGTAGTATATCGAGGAGCGGAAGTACACCTACGAAGAGAAGAAAAAAACAGCTTCTTCACGGCGTTACGCAGCTTTTCCTCCGGACTTTGCTGCTTTTTAGTCCTCTGTATTGAGTCATATATGAAACAGGAGGTGGGTTTAGAATTGTTTAAGTATTTATGTCTTTGGTTAATAAATTTTTTAAAATGGCATTATGTAAATATTATCATTTTCTGCAGTACAGACATGTAATGTAACGTTTTTCACATAAAACACAGTTAAATTAAAATTAGAATGGAATAATTTAGGAATTTCCTTTTATGCAAAATATAAAGGATGTTTGTATATTGTCATGTTGTGTTTTTAAAGACTTATATTAATAAAAAATAGTGATTATTTATTACTTTAACCTTTCATAATTAGTTAGATTTGTTGAGCAGTCTGGAGAGGTCTCAGGCTTGTGTCTTAAAGATGGAAAAGTTATTGCGCTATTTATATTTAGCATGTGATTATATTTGACACATTAATTAACGTGGCTGTGATACGTAGAAGAGTGTTGTTTGTTTTGCTCTTTTATTGTGCGGCAGCAGCCTGCCATGTGTTGTGCCTCGATTCATCGCTGCAGTATTTTACAGGTATTTCATTCATATTATGAAGAATAAATTATCTCAACATACATTTTTTTCTTATATTTTTCAGAAATTAAAATTTAATTAACCTCTTTGTTAAATTGTATATTCCAGTGTTTTAGTTTGTTCATCAGCCAGACAAGAGAACAATGTGTGAAAGAGTGTCGGTCTCTGCTCTTTATTATTATTAAATTATATATGAAAACTCTTGTTATAATGAACTTATTGTTTTTATTTTCGTAAAAATTGCTTATACAAATTATTAAAATAAATCACATAAAACTGTCATTCTACTACGGTGTTATAATAAATATATTCATTTTCTTTAAATATATTTATTTTATTTTAACAACAAGATCTGAATTGCAGCAACAGAACAATAATAATAACAAAGTTTGAATGTTTAAAAATGGGAAAACACAATTAAAAACATAAATTGCTGACAATTCTAATAATTAAGATTGACATGGTTGACTTTTTACCCCCATTCTATAAGTGTTTGTTTCTTGGAAGACCTATTTGTTGGTCGGATACAGACGGTGATTCACAATAAAGAAATCTTGCATCCGTCCAAAACCTTCTCTGGCTCTCGTCACTGCACTGGCACTCCATCTCCCAAGGTACAGTGCATGCTTTGAAGAGGACTTCAAAAAGATAAAGCTGTGGATCAGATAAGGAACACAAAGGCATTTACACTCATCTCTGCTTTAGTTAGAAGCGCATATGACCAGACATTATGAGGGCACACTGCCGCTCGTCAGCTCTGCCTCTCGCTACATGGATGCGACTGAGTGGGAGGTGGCGTGTGCGGGAAGGACCCTGATAGATAGGTGACTCCCATTATCATCACAGCCTGTCAGGGACACACTGCAAGTAGCTTCGTGCCGGGCGTCTGTGTTAATTTCACGCTGTTACCAGGCAGAAATTAGATATGGAGATATGAGTATACATGTTTTGCTTTTCATGAAACAAACCTTTTGGAGACAATAGCGTTAAATATAAAGGTTCATTCTGAAATTAAATAATAACATTAGGTCTACAGTGTAGGTTTTTATCACATTTAGTTCTGATTAAATTTCATAGCATAAAGATTTATTCATATTGGCATATTTCTGCAAGGTATGGACAACATTATGGCAGGTTTTCATGTGGTGAGAGGTAGCTAAAAATCTCTTCCCCTGTCAGGCTTTGATAGTCTTTTCTCTCACTCTCTCCCCCTTTCTGTGGCTCAGCAGGTACTTCCCTTTTATTGAAACCAGACTAGCCTCACTTTCCAGGCGATCTTGCTCCAAGTCAGATACCTCCGAATTCAGTTGCACCTCTCGAGTTTGTGCTCCAGCCTTTGGCCATCCATGTGCATGATTGAAGGGGGTGAGGTGGAGGGGGATTTTCATTGAGATTATCGCTTCTTAATCTAAAGCATGTGAGTGCACAGATCTCGCCGAAACTCAACCTGCTCTGCAATCCCAAGACTCCAGCAGTTGTCAGGTCTGGCTTGAGACAATCCAATATACTTAACCATATCTATACCATTACAACATTGAAAGCTTTGTTGCTTCATACGCCATCATGCCAGCCTGTTGGAAGCCCCGCTGTGTGATATATGGGTTTGTGATTTCAGCACAGGCCTGTTTCTGACCCAGCAAAATGCATGCATGATTGTGTAAATCAATACAATGACTTCTACTTCCCCTAATTTTGCACGAACATGTGACCCTGTTTTGAAGGCCTCTTTGTTTCCAGAGCATGCCTCTACACTTATTCATTTTTTTCCTCCTCCATTTTTCTTTTTGCTTTCTTCTAGCAATCCTGGTCATCCTGTTAATGTGGCTGGGTACAGGGTCAGTGGTACTTGTTTGATAATTGAAATTGCCCTTTGATGATATGGTTTGTTCTTCGACCGATTTGAGATGACACTCTGATTGTACCAGTGTATTCCTTTAACTATACTGTATGTTTCTTTATTTCATTCTCAGGGCTTTATACTCTATATGTGATCATATACAAAATTAGTATAATATGTGGAAACATGATCATTTTTAATGTATGTACATTAGGGCTATTAGGAAAATAGTAAATTACATTATGTAAGTGTAGCACTTAGCAGATTTAAAGCTGGATCAAACCTTTATTACCAGCAGTCGTATTTTAATAATCCTATTACACAACAACATATAAGATCAGACATTTGCTTTTCATTACATTTCTGGGGTCATTTAGTTTTTAAAAATGAATCTGAAGTCATATCCCATACAAAAGGAGTTTACCAGTTAGCTCTCAAGCTAATATGCAGATTAGTCAAAGTGGACTTAATAGGATGACATATTTCTGTATGTACTCAGATTAAAGTGACAGTGACACTTCAGAGATATGATATCAGTACTGAATTTCAAACTGTGAGAAAAATACTTTAATCTCATGGGATAGCCGCTCACTGTGACACATTTTCTATAATTTTATTTGTCATAAAATGAAATTGTCTTTGGGATTTTTAATAACGCAACATTATTATTCCAAGCAATATGGTGTCTCTGTAGGAGGCCCGTTAATTTTTGGGCTCGGAGCCTCTCTGAAGACCCCCCTTTGGATTGTGTCCATTCATTTGTTTTATTTTCCACCGTGTATTAGCAGCCTCCTCAGGAGAAGTCAGCACCACATTGCCAGAGGCTCTCAAAGACCCTCTAGTGATCAATGCAACAGGCTCTATTCACTATGAAGCATATACGTAGCATCTGCACATGCATAAAACACCAAATTTATTAGTATGATAGATATTTTAAAAATGGCATAGAGCTGGACAAAAGTGTAAATTATGAAACTTAATTGATTGTCTTGGCTTTATTGGCCCTTCACCCCTCCCCTCTGCAATATGGTACGCTTGTCAGCCTTTGTGATAAATTACATGCATGTATTTGCATGAATTTAGCATGAGTACTGAGTACAATTCAGTTTTGTTTGCCAAAATAACAATCCAGAAAATGTCTGGTTCATTTTATAAAAGGAACATACTGGCTTACATAGCGTTCAGTGCACTTTTTTCCTATACAAGTTATGCAGCTGGCAGTGAAAATGCTGGTGCAGTGCTTTCCACCAGTTTTACGAGCACACAGTTTAGCACAGTATTTTGTTGTACATGACAATGCTAAACATTGTGTGTGTTGGGGACTGGAGTAGAATTATTGCTGCTGGTTTATTATTACTTTATTCAGCATGTCTTCCAGTGTTTTCTACAAATTGAGTTGGGCTTAGACTTCCCTCACAGAACTGCCTAGTTGTATTTGTAAACATGCAGTTCTTTTTCATTTTTTTAGTCACCAAAAAATGTACGTATATGCCTGACTTCCATCTTGTCTCTAGCAAAAGGCAGCCATTCAGTGGCATCAGTGTGATTAATCTTAATGTGTGTGAGATGTCTGCCATCTAAAAGGTGGGCGCTGTAATCATCTGCCCACTGACCCCATGATGCTCATCTACAATTCTCTTTGCACTCCTTGTGCCTTATAAGTAATTTTAAATATCAAATTAACTGAACACAGTTCTGTTCCACATGTCATGTGATCTTAGAATTGGAGTGTATCGAAGCACCGAACAAAGTAAATAGGAAAATTGGTGGCATATTCTAGGTTTGGGGCTGTTGGTAATCTAAAGCTGCTGGTGAGGCCATTGATGAAATTAGGCAATGTTTCCTAAATAAGGGATGAAGGGTTCATAATTGCCAGTCCTAGAGATCTGAGGTGCCGGGTGCCAACTGTCAGAGCAGGGCTAATGATGACAAATGCCTCTCTATGCAGATTGTTGCAGCCGCACGGGTGTGCAGCTGAGAAAGAACAAGAAAAGAAAGATGCAGAGGGCCTAATAAGAGAAAGCTTGTGTGCACATATTTAATGACCTACATGGAAACAAAACCTCTCTAACTGATGGGCTGCCTTTGAAAGTATTTGAGCTTGATGCGGTTTAGAGCTACTATAAAATGGAGTCCTCTACTGTACCTGCGACTGATATTAATAGTCATAACTCTTTGTGACTTTCGAAGAATCATCTGGAGCTTTTGCTGAAGCAGTGAACAAAAAATAGAAACTGCAATTAAATGAAATTTGGTTGGAAGCTTGTCAAAACGATTTGAAATATTATCATGTTGCTATATTTAGCTGAAGAATCCATCAACTCTGGAAGCGAGGACATCTAAGCATGGATCAGCAGTTTCTTTGTGTGTGCTTTTCCTCATTAGCTTTTCTTTGCTTTACTTACGGTGATTGTTACGCAAGATGGCAAAGTGTTGTTTAAAGTGAAATGGCTTGTTTCACTGTGCCTCTTGTAGAAAATAACAGGCTGTTCCTGTTTAAAATAGCTAAACTGTTGTTGGTTAACATAGCTTTAAAAAAAAGTTGGTGTTTTAAAAGACTGTTTGATTTTAACCACCTTTGTAGCCGGGAGCCATAAATCTGATTTCACTTACTGTGACGTAAGGCTCATGCTAATAAAAGAGCAAACCCAGAGTGTTGCATGGCCAGATTTCCCCAATTTGTTGCATGAATGGCTTTTGAAAGGGGTCCCTCTTTGTACAAAAGCAGCCCCGTCTTTGTTTGGTTTCGCCCCATCTGTGTCATCTGGTGGTCTGTGCAAGAGGGTGGTGTCTTGGGGTGCTCCCCAGTGGCGTTGCCAGTTGTTTTATGGACTCGGTGGAGTGGTGCTGGGAGTTCATAAGTTGGCTGGCCCATTGTGTGCTGAGCCCAGCTGACACGTGTGAATTGACTCCAGCATATTGACAGATCATTTCCATTAATGAATCGGAGGAGTCTGCCTTGTTTCACTCTGTGATTTATGCCCTAGCTTCATCGTCCTCTGAGCTTGGGGTTAAGTAAAAAACCCCTGAATGACTTGACCACACATTCCTAGATGAAGAGTGTTCGCTTTGTTCAGCAGTCTTCTCTACTGTATACTTTAAGTGATATTTAAGTGCTCTATAACTTAGAATAGAAGCAAATACATTTATGATTACAGTTTATCTCAAGGGTTTGTACAACATAGAATATTCCCCAAGTTTTTGTCTCTTTGGAATCACTTTGGAGTTTTATGTTGTTATTTACAGCACGTATATATATATATATATATTTATGATCTCTTGCCTCTTTGTATGCAAGAAGATCAGTATGAATCATAGTTATTTTGAAAACAATTCTGACTGAAATTTTGATGAATAATAACTTGTACAGTTGATATTTAACAAAACAGTGGCTGTTTTCTTAGGGATGGGCTGTTTCTAGATTTATATTGAAATGCTTTTGTCTGTAACCACTGTTGTCTCATCTGCTCGGCCCTGATCCTTCATGACGACCATCTAGCTTGTTCAAAGAAAAAAACACACACTGCTGATACTGCTGGCCTCAGCCTGGCCTGTCATCCCCACCAATGCTGCCACATGGAAGGCACATTTGCTTGCCACCATTTTATGCTGCTGTCACCCTCCCTTCAAGAGAGAGGGGAAAGAGGGGAGGTGAAAAGGAAAGGAGGGAACGAGGGAGGCTCACCCTGAGCGGATGCTAGACAAAGATGGCAGCAGAGACATTTTGTCTACTTTCATTAGTTCTGGTGGTGGTGAGCTGTGCTGAATATTAGCCTGTTACTGGCAAAGCCACACATTGTGGAGCACAGACAGAGAGCATGTCACAATCAAATCTACCCCACCTCATTTCCATCTTCCTCACTGAAAAAGTGGGACATATGGAGCAGGATGCCAATTGCTTATTTTATACGGTAATTAACATCCCTCAAACCGTGTTATGAGGTAGGTGTGTCTCGACCGTGACAAAGTTAATCTCACATATTTACATATATATTCCCAATAAGGTACGATATTTTAAGATTTTCATAGACTACAAAGGCTTACGTGCTATATGCTATTAGAAAATAAAGTATATTAGCTTTACTGGCTTTCACTCACAGTTTTTGTTGTGACAGTGTCACATTCAGCTAAAGTCAGAACCGTCCCAAATCAGCGCTGTCATTTCCTTGACTATCTTCTATCTGGTATCTGTCAGATTAAATTGGACTCTACTTAAACCCGTTCACACACTGTATGGATCCGTATGTGTGTTTAGGAAGCGGGGTCTGTACGCTAATTCATGTGAGTAAAGGACAGTTGGGTGTATGATACGTTTGCACATTCTTTTGATGAACTTTATTGTTGGAGTGTTTACTGTTGTTTGTGATCAGTGTGGCTTATTCACCCACTCCAAAACAAGGTTTTGGAGGTCTGCCAAAACACAGATGCTTCATCTGGTTTCCTATTCTCCAGCCTGCATCTAATTCTTTTGTTTACCTAAACAACAACATTCACGCAGAGAGTCTCTGATTGGTGCCCTGGTGTGTGTGTGTATGTATGTGTGTGCGTG
>JAUBNQ010000005.1:5825116-5841490 GCA_032353495.1 Ctenopoma kingsleyae | reverse complement strand
GTGTGTGCGTGGGTGTGTGTGTGTGGAGATGTATCTGAATGTTGTTTTGTCCTGCTGGGCTTTCATCTGTTGGACTCATTATAGTAGTCATCTCACTGGGCTCTATTAGAGAAGCTCGGGAGACGGGCTCCCCATGAAAGAGTCATGATGGACGAAGAAGTGCTGATGTGCAGGTTCCTGCCTCCAGGCTTTCACCTGCTCAGGAACAGCCCCCAAGGCGAAAAGAACCATTGCCGGCCAGTCAATAAAAGATTGAATAACTGAAGTCAGACTATCCTAGTGTTGCCTACTGTGAAGTAGGGGCCTGGAAATTATGGTTAAAAAAAAGGGAACTAATTAGCAAGTGAGTTTTTTAGTGATAAAAAGAAGTCAAAAAGTTGGATGGAAGCACCAGAAAAGATGGATAAAGTTGTGCCGTTCTACCCTGTTAAATTTCAAACGATTTTATTAGAGTGTCAATTCTGTGGTCTTGGCAGGGCTTGGGAGGTGTCTGAGCAGGGAGTGCGGCGGCAGGGTGAGAGCATGTCGGCTGTTGACACCATCTAACGAAAGGGGGATTAGGAGTTTACAGAGGCAGTAATATGATAGGTCAAAAAGAGGAGGCACTCCTCCACAGCACTTGGCTCTGTAATGAATGATTGACTGGAAAAGGAGAAGCTGCCACTCGCTGGCTGAGTGCTCATCTTGACGCCTGCCGCACCGCTCCATGGCTCCCCTTGATCACGTTTCGCTGCTCCCTTCTCATCTAAGGCACCAGTCTGCCGGGAAAAGCTGCTTTTCCCTCTTATTTTTCTCCCTAATTTACACATTTAAGACATTTTTGTTTGCTTATTTCCAATTCCTTTTTTTGTCAGTGAGCCTCTCTCTATCAGTCCTACTCCCAGCTCTAAAACCAGCCACCCCCTCCCACCCTCCGCACACACACACACACTCCCTCACTTACAACCTTCTCTTTCTCTTCTGTTCGCCCTGAGGCAATGAACTAATTTCAGGTTCCATAATTGCGGTGTGTTGTACACCTGTCTGCTATTAATTCTCCCCTGTCTCTCATTCTCTTTCTTAATGAGATATTATTGTAATTATTGTCATTATGCTATTTTCCATAATGAACTTGATTGATGTTTTTGTTATGGCACTATTTATTCTCTATAATTAGTGTAAATCTGTTAAAATGTCTACATGCACTGATGGTGTGAGACTGCGCTTATGATTAAACTCAGTTCCTCATTCACTCTTCAGCTGACCTCAGAGTTTCTACTTAGAGCTGAGTTTGTCTTAGATGGAGAAGAGAACTGAGCAGCCTGGTCACCATTGAATAGGGTCCTGCTTGTAGCCAGTTTAAGACCATTACAAGAGTGAAAGACTACACAATGGCCAGTGCCGGACTTTGTTTCAGCCTGTCACTTGTACCCCGTGAAAATCAAATAGCGCTCTGCATTAAGAGAAAAGGTGAAAAAGGTATTGTCTATACTCCCATTTTTGGAAAATCTGGTTGTGTTTTGAAAAGGGAAAAAGTTTTCAGTGACTAGATTTTGAATGTTATTGTTAAAGAGGCAAACTTCTGGAAGGAATGCTAAAGAAAATCTCAGTTGAATGTTGAATTTTTTTTCTTAGCGGCTCTCAATCCAATTAGGAGTTTAATAAGGGTCATGCATATGGACTTCACGCTGAAGTTTGGTTTCTTTTGGGGGCTTTTGGGGAGCAGGATGGGACTGAATTGGGTAAAGTCTAACTGAAAGCTGGTCTCTTTAATGTGTGGTGAGGGCTCTTGTGCTGTGGTGAATCATTGAAACCTTCTGGAGAGCACAGATGATCGTTTCTGTTATTCTGAAGACGAGGTCGGAAGATAATCTGACATTGTGGTTAAATTTGTTTCTCAGGTGGTACCAATTATCTAATCTCTTACACGCCTGTGTCCCTTTCTCACGTACTCTATTTGTGTTGTTTCATTTGTCATGAGCTCTGACAGCAATCTACTTATTTATTAAATAGCATATTTTCTCTGATCAGATACTCAGTTTAGTTCAAAATCATGCAGCGCTTTTGCAGTCGTCACATTTGTATCCCTCATTTTAAGGTTCAGTATTCAATTGGAATGTGAGTAAAAATGCAGAAAGCCTATATGGGTCTTTAAAGGGGCCTTAGTTGATCTTTAATCTCTCCCTAGGAGACGGAAAGTGGGGAGGAGGGCCCTAGAAGTGGACACGTCCAGTCTTTGTGAGTTTGTTCACATGCTGGGGAGCTTTGAGTGTCTGACAGCCGTTTAACTCCACACGACCTGGTTCTCAAGTGCCATCGTTTGGGTGCTCTTGAATCCTGTTAGGAGCTATAATTACAATTCATGCACTCCCTGTGCGTCTTATAAGAAGCATTGAGAGAGCAAAGAGGGGTGCAGAGAGCCTGAGAGAACCCCTAGCAATACTCCCCTCTCATCAATGTGGAAACACTCTGAGGCTTTCAATAAACTGCCCAAATACTCTCTGGCCTTCATTGTCAGAAATATACAGATCCACAAAATGATTAGTAGGTAGGTTGTAGGACAGCAAATGCTGTAAAATTTATATTATATTCACATAAATATTTAAATCAATTTACACATATGCTTGTTGCATTTCTTAGTGTAAGTGTAAATATACATTGTACCTGACACATTTTATAAAATTCTTTTAAGTAGGAAAACAACAAGGGAAATGAAGCACATTCAGTGACTTTCAAAGGGAAAGAGAAGAAAAGGGAAGCATAATGCCTAATAGGTGCTTTAGTAATTTTTGAGTTTTCATAGCTTAATCCGTTCTGAAAAGCTCAGGAGAAGAAAGGCTGCAAATGGCCCTCAGTATTAATTTGATGTGACTTCTGTACAATAAGGGCTGTGGATCCCAGAAGCCCATTTTCAAGCTTACCTTCTTTCATCATCCTCAACCCTTGGAACTTTTGCCTAAATGTTTCATGAAACCAAGGCTGTAAGCCTCTTTGGTATTCTGTCTTTATAACGCCTGGTTTAAGACTATTATTACACCGTGTTCAAGGCAGAGGAGAACATACAAACAATGAAGCTGCCTCTCCATTGTGTGAAACTCAAATTGATTTGGTACAATTGGGAGAGCACTTGTATTAAAACACACATATTGTATGGCTCATTTCTCCCCTTTCATTTTGGAGTTTTGCAAATGCTAATGAGGGCTGGTTTCCCTCCTTCTTTTATAGGAGTATTCTTTCTGTTTTCTGAATATATCTGCTCATTTTATTTATATTTATCATAGATTTCATGCTGATTCACTTGAAAAACATTTTTTGCCATCAAACCACACACAGCAACAGTGCCTCATTACACCAATTTCATCTTGATATTTTTCTAAGATAAAAGCACCATTAAACTGAAATTTTGCACTGTTGTTGTCAGCATGTGCACAGACCCTCTCCAATCCCCCTACCCTTGTCTGGCTGTGTAAAAACTATTTTGTGAACTCTGGTACCTTTGTGAGATTCATAAAAGTCCTTATTTTGTTTTTCTTTTCCTGCAGAGAGATAAAGCAGGCAAAAGATTCAGTTTGTTATCAAAGAATCCTGTGATGATGTACCTCAGGATAGTGCATGCTGTATCTTTGTATCTCAGCTTTCTCTGCTGTGGATGCTTTGTAACACATTCTCCTTCATTATAAAAATGATGTCAGGGATATAAATACACTCTCATTGTTTTATAATTTCAAGACTCAAAGAGTATATTTTCTTTCTTGTATATCTTTTGTTTCCACCAAATAGGGGGAAACTAGATAGGGACACAATGGGTGGGTCAGTGATCCTGGAGAAAACAGCCTGCATTAATATGGTCTAATCCAATGTAATTAGTCAAATTACAGCACGCCAAGCAGCTTGTCAGGGGATGTCTGCTTTGGCAGGCACACAAGATGGCTTGGAGTCCCACTGGACACCAGAGAGACCTAAAGGCTTTGCAAAGCCACCCTACTACACCTTTGTTTACTCCTTTCAGTCAATTTTTCTGGTCTCTTTCATCTTTCTTTCTTGACAAAAATGGTGAGGGCTTCTTTAGCCATGTTACGGTGTTTTCATCTAGTATAAGTTGTTTTTTCATGCCCCCAGGCTGCTAGCTTGGCTTCCTGCCTGCCTGCTAAGGTGGATCAAAATGATATGAGGATTCATAACACAGGCTACAGAAAGTCAGAGAAATTATATCAATGCTGCACTCCTCCTACATGATTTTATGAGCGGGAGTCAGATGCACGCTAACAAGTTCCGCTAAGAACCACGGACACGGTTAAGACACTTCCTCATGTTGGAGGATTAACATTTGTAAAAAGATTTAAACTATATAATTACATGAGGATAAAGTACAAATTATCTAGTGCACTCAACAGCCAGATTATCATCCCCTGCAAGCCCCGTTCAGCCCCAAGGGGTGAGCCTGGATGACAAAAGGCCTTCATTAGCATAAATTTACAAGCCCTCTCGTTCAGAGGAGCCGATAAGAACCTGTTCCACCTTTGCTTTGGCCCTGAATGGCTTGTTGTGCTTTTGGCAATGACAGATAAGTCAGTATAATTCAACTTTATGCCTGAAAAAAATGATGCACTAGATTCTGGCTGCATCCCGAAGGTGTCACCCGTGATAATCCTCAAAGCGTCCATCAGAAAGGGGGCTGTGTGTTTTCCAGATGATATACTGCAAATGACAGAAAGAATTATACGAAGGAGGACAAATCTGTAACATATTATTAAGCAATTCCCAGTGAATAACAGGGATAAAAGGATAATGGATGAGGGTGTCGTTATTACCTTGGTGCTGAGGGAAGAACCAAAGCAAAGGTAGAAAGACAAGATTAATTGAGGACGAGTGAGGCGCGCTCATTGCTCATCAGGCGCTCTCGTCTAACCACTTGCTCTTTCTGTCCCTCTCCTCCTCTGTCTCTCTGCCTTTCCACCCTTGTCTCATTCTTTTTCTTTTTCACTGTCTTGCTTTGAGCTCCTATTCCTCCCACTCACCACAAAAAAAGTGGGATTTAAAGCAATCAGCTTGGCATTTGCAGTGGCAGCCAGAGGAAGCTGGTACCCAGGCCAGGAAGATTTCAGTCATTTTAGGGCTGACAAGTCCCTGAAAAAGCCCCATTAGGAAAAGCTTGCTGAAAAGACCCCATACCAAATGACTGCATCCCTTCTCTCAAGCTCCTTAGTGAAGGCATCCTCAAGCTGTTTATCTGGATGATGTTCACTTAGTGTGTTCATGTACTCCATATGTGAGGATGTGGCTGCTGATGCGTCAGCACTTGAAATGAACAAGTGTTTAAATGTGTGTACACTCACTGGATACAAGTTACTTGCTATAATCATTAGGTTTCCACTTAAGACAAAATAATGTATATTTCACAGAAAAAGGCTTGGATTGTGAAATAACCTAAGTAACGCTGCTAAATAGAGATTCACATTAGCCAGCTTTAAAAGAAGTGTGAAATTGTTCAAAAATATTCAGAAACACAGAGATAACTAACAGAGCCCCAAAGACCAGCAGATCCGTTCTCAAGTTGTATATAATAAATACAAAGGTAAGTTATATGTTGAGTGGAATGCTCTTATCACAACATATGCCAAACAAAAAGTGATGATGACATCAAACAGTGTCTTTTTTATATAACATTATTTTTATACCCACTGTAATTTTGCGATTCAGTAAAAGCTTGTTACACAGTACTCTATAGCTCTGAAGGGTAAAGGTGTGAAAAATCACTACAAAAAATACATCTCAAGCATTTTATTTTGGATTGTCTCCTCTAACCTCTCAGATGCTTTCAGCAGCCATCTCATGCCTTGATGCCAAATTTGTGTATAATCGCTGTAGGAAACCATAAGTAGGACTTATTAGGAAGTTTTTCTTGAGGTTTTATATTTTACCAGAAAGATAACGAATGTTTAAAGAACCTTGACTCTTTAAGAAGAAATTGCAGTAGGGGAAATTGCTCCTCCCACCTGTCCTACCATGGCAGTGTTGAAGAAAGTGCTGCAGGGCCTGCTAATGTGCATGAAATCCCATCCCTGACATAAATGTTATTGACAAACTTGGCTGGACATTTGGGGCAGTGAACTGCCAGCATATTTAATGCATATTCATCTCCTTTATCCCACTGGTCTTGCCAGAGCACTCGAGCTGTGTCATCTTGCCACACTCCAGCTACCACCCAAATGTATAGTGACACTGATTATGTAAATCTGTATCTTGTTTTCCCCCAGTACCTGCATTAGGAGCCTGCTACTTTATTGAAGTTGAGATAGGGGTATCTCAGAGAAGAAGCAAATAGAATCCAGATTTTTTTTAATAATCTTTAACATTTATATACTTCATAACAGTTGTCACATTAAGAGGAGATGTGAAATATGTTTAAAAGCTCAGGCGTACAGTACAGTCTTATAAATATTTGTTAAAGCTAAAATAAAAATATGGATTTAGGCACGTTGTGGTTGTAAAGTAAAGGTTTCTGTCTACATAACACTATAATGTTAAGTATACCAGAATTTGTTTTCTTTCACAATGTGCAGAACACCTGAGATGAAGAAGAATATATGCACTCATTCGTTAACACATTTTCCTTTAAAAGGTCAAAAAGTAAAATTTAAAAAAGAATCTGAAGGAACATTTCTTTCTATAAACAATGCCTCAGTGTTGCTGGATTAGCTACACACTTCATTATGAACAGCACTAGAGCTGCTTTCTGCTGATTACATAGTCCCTGTCAATTCTGTTCAGTGTTTTTGTGTACACACCAGAGTAGAGTAAAAGGGATGTTTGTGAAAAGAAAAACGCAAAAGACAAAAATCTATTTGCCTCCATTTTACTGAGATAAAATCAGAAATCCCAGAGGCTAATAATTAATAGGCTGATAAGATGGAGGCAGATGTAACTAACTTTATATACTGACATTCAAGATATCTCCAATTTCTTATATGTTTTGCTCTTCTAATATATTAATACATTTATTTTTCATGACTCAGTTTACTATTGTGTCTGTAGCTGGTGATGTTCTCCCACTTAGCTCAGAGTTGCTCTCTGCTCTTGCTGTTGCCAGGTTTTATGCCTTCTCAGACTTCTCAACCTCTTCACAGAATTGGCCCATATTGCCTGGGGTCAGCCATTGAATACAGTATACACTGTGAGTGCTGATCCTCCAAATTGCCATGTGTGAAATCCATCCCACTCACTCCTGGGGGGGTAGTCATATCACTCAAAATGAAACTGCCTTTCGTATCCTCGCCTTATTCTTCCACTTCACTGTTCTCTCTGGCCGCCTGGGACCATGCAGTTGTGAGGCTTTATAGTGGAAGCCTATTAGACAAATCTGAGAAGAATGCAGCGGAGGTGCTGTGATACCAGGTTGTCAGAGTGACATATAAAGTCTCATATAAATATATCAGTCATGCTGGCTTGGGGAACTCATTGAATAATATTATTTTCCTGTTTTGGTATAAATGCAGTGGAGGAAGATGGTATTGTTCCATATGGAAAAAAATTGCATCAGGATTTAGAGAAAATGCTTCGTTAGATTTATTAATACCATCCGTCATAGTGTCTCAGTCAGTATGGGGTTAAAGCTACTCGGAAGTCAGATATGATTAGAATCTATTTCCACGAATGAAGTGGCTTCCTATTGCTTTAAAGTGTGATGTGCTCCATTTGAGCATTTGCACATTATTATATATGAGTTTCAGCCTAAACACCGGTGTCACCTGTGCCTCCTCTCATCTCATCTGTCACAATATTTTTCCGTTTTCCCTCTGTGATGTTCTACGGGCAGAATGCAGCCTGCCCTCTGTCAAATCAGGGAAGGCAGAGAAGGCAAATAAAGGGAAGAGAGGCAGAGATGTTAAATTGCATTATGGTTATTATGCTGGAGAGGTATATCTTCCTGCAGCTGGCAGAGCAGCGCATGCGCCTGTGGGTCCTAATGAGCCTGCGTGGAGGGACCTGCGTGGAAACAAAAGGCTGCACTTGTCGCCCATGCCAGACCCCTCCACCCACCCCCTCACTGCTCCCCAGCCCTGAGCGTGACAGACCAAGAGCAGAGCGCCGGTCCCTTCCTGGTGGCGTGATTAGATTGGGGCCGAAGTCTCCAGCTGGCAGGCCTGTCTGTGACTGGAGGCGGCCGTCCCCAGCGCTTGTCACTGGCTGACACCTCTGACAGGCAGGGGACAGCTTCAGCAGACAGGTTCATTAAATGGCATTTTTTACAGCTGGGCCTCCAAAAATGAGGGCTGGGCTTTGTCAAATCTCCAAGTCTACAGGGGCCCCTGTATGTTGGTTTAGACCAAAGCTTTGTTGTTATGACAAATTTTTTGATCTAGGCTGTTTGAAATCAGCTCTTTTTTCTCCTCTTTAGCCTCCCTTTTGTTGACAGCTAGCCCTTTGGCCTGTACTTTGTCATAGCAGCAAAGTGTTCACTTTAGGTGGGTAACAAGAAACAGCTAAAATACGATTATACTGACAATCAATATAAAGGTACCATTTGATAGCTGTTTTTTAATCTTAAGAACCTGCAGCTCAGTGTATCAAATAACTTGTGTGAACTGCATTTTTCATTACTTCGTGTATTGTTATAGTTATACTATTTTTATTTTTATAGTCCATGGCAGAGTGGACAAATTCAGAATTCAGGGTGAAATTTTATGACACAATAAATTAAAAAATACATTTATACAATAATAAAATAGAGACTGTGCTGAAAATGACAAACCATTCTCTAGACATCCAAGTAACGTAATATGTATTCAAATAAGAGCTCACTAGTGTCTTGATGGAATAAGCTGTTGTAGCTTTCCAATGATGCCTATCTGTACGACTTGCCTTTCAGCATTGTACTCAAAAGACTACTTCCAGAACATCTGGCCGCAGAGCAGGAGGGGGATAAAAGCTACCCTGCCTCCTCGTAAGCTGCTGCTGGCCCTCAACACTGCGCCTGCAGCTCCATAGCTATCCCTCCATCTCGCCTCCCTTCCACTGTATCCCCCCCTCCAGTCAGCATGCTGCCTCCTCTGGGCTGCGCTGTCTCTATGACAACTGTTTGAGTTGGGGGTTGCAGAGGTGTCAAGGAGGGGCATTACTGGGAGGAGAGCACCAGAGATGCTGTGCTGCACATCCAGCATCTCCACCTAATCCAATTTTAATTGAGCTCCAGAGATTTTGGATGTGGCACAGAGGTCGGGCATGAGCTATTCCAGGGAGAAATTAAGGTAGCCTGGCTCACGCTGCACTCTTCCAGCCTGTCACTATTTTAAATGAGCATTAGCATCAGACCTAACCCAACTGAACATCTCACTCTGCTTACCTTCTTTTCTACCTACTCCGCCTCAGTCACCCCCACACACGCACACAGACACCCCCTCTCACACACATTAATGTACTGTAGGCCCTCACCCCCTTACTGCCCTGTTATATATCTTTATTCTCTCTCACACACTTTCTCTGAACTGAGCCTATGTGTGATTATAACCTGGGGTGTTGATGAGGTTGCTCCCCGGCTCATACTGTTGGATAAAATTGTTCAGTCAGAGAGAAGTGAGATGAAAGGAGGGAAAATGTGTGTGAGGGGACCATTCTCGCCTGTCAGAACGACTGTCTTGGTTTTCTGTGTGTGGACTGCTGGTGCTGGCTACAGTAATGATTCTTTGTCTCCGCTCTCCTTCCTTTGTCATGATCATTTTTATTGATTATTTATGTCTCACTGACCCCGGGAGGTCATTTTTCTGACCACTTTCCTGTGCTGTAATGATACAGAAGTGAAAATGTGTTCAAACAGAATGTGTAGAACTTCATGCTGTGCAGAAAACTGCTTTGAGATGTGCTAAAATGTGTCTAATGTTAACTGTTACTAGTGACACTGTTATTTTAGTTTAAACAAAACTCACAGAATAGTTATTAAGATTTTAATAGTGCAGTGCCCATAACAAGACCTACATAAAGGTGGAATGGTTTTTAAACAGTGAAGTGGTAAACAAATGTTAAACACTTATCTCCCTATTGAAGAATTGAATTCAGGTCATGTTTTACTGTCTGCTCTGGTACAGTTTGGAAAACAGTTAGCTCACAGTTGAATTGTTTTTATATCTATATCATAACAAAGCAGTGGTTCAGTTTTCACCAGTACTCCACTGTAGTAATTCAAATATTTAGAATCATAATCTGAGAACTTTCCTCAATGCAGTCGTGATAGACTGCAGAACCGCCAGTGGCAAATATTATACAATATTTTCTTTTATTATACAATAAAAAAGCCTGCTTTAACTCTGCTAAGCAGCTTTAACATTAAACCTGTTTAAATGGACTGTAGTCTACAACATCTGTAACCTGGGATGATTTTTGGTTTTATACAGCTATAATAACCTGAGGACAATTTTCCCTTTTCTTCCTGCCTTTTTAGGTCTTAGCATACACTGAGGGCTTACATGGGAAGTGGATGTTCAGTGAGATCCGGGCCGTCTTCTCCAGACGCCACCTCCTACTGAACACAGCAATGGAGGTCTTCATGGCCAACAGAAGTAAGTTAAGTGCCAATTATAGCTTAGGATTTGAAAATCTGAGTTTTTTTTACCATTTCCTCTATCATTATGTGATGTTTCTCACTGTTCACAGCGTCAGTCATGTTCAACTTTCCTGACCAAGCCACAGTTAAAAAAGTGGTCTACAGTCTTCCTCGAGTGGGAGTGGGCACCAGTTACGGGCTTCCACAAGCCAGGTAGGTCACAGATGCAAAAAGAAAATCAAAATATTTCTGATAAATATTTCTAATGATATAAACAAATGAATAAATTCTTAAAATAATTATTTGATGACCAAAAGTATCTCATCTGTATTGTGTGTGGAAGCATCTGTGCAGCCCGGCCTGCAGCAGAGTCCTAGTTCTATCGCCCCAGTCATTGAATTGGATGTGCACTGACCCTGACTGAACTGACCTAATTCTCTGACAGAAGGCTCTATACAACAGGCCTACAGCCAGGCCAATGACCACAGTGAAACCCACAGATTCCCTTTAGACTTTCATAGTGCTAACAGGTCTATTTATACCCTGTTGGAAAACAACCACATTTAATCAACACTGTTGTTAATTGGGTTGATATCAGGCAAGCCTTAGTGTACTTAGTGAATTACCTGTATAATTTAAGGACTTGTAATTTGTACTTACCTATAATTTAAGAATCAAAAATTGTGTGCTAGTGAATAACATACCTAATGTGTCCCCTTGTTTGCAGCTTGTGATTTTGTGTATACTGTTAAGTTAATTATAAAATTATTTTATTGACTGATTTTATTTATTTTCAGATACCAAATGTCCTCATTCATCTAAAGGTTTACTGTGATTTAGCCAATCCATTGATTTCCAGCATAGTTTCATGTATGGTTTCTGCTCTTTGCTTAAAAAATAGTTTAAAATATCCATAACAACCTTCTGTTTTCTAATTTACTGTTTAAATTACATAATAAAAATAATAAAATAAATAATTTTTTTACAGGCGCATATCCTTGGCCACACCTCGGCAGCTTTTCAAATCCTCTAACATGACCCAGCGCTGGCAGAGAAGAGAGATATCCAACTTTGAGTACCTCATGTTTCTCAACACTATTGCAGGTGAAATGCTGTTATTCCCAAGTGAAACTCAGAGCTTTTAGTTTGAAATTAGCTGAAGAAATGAAATAATGTATTGTCTTTTCTCACAGCCATCAGTTAAATAGATAGAATCTGATTTGTTTTCTTCCTTATCTGGCAAAGATTTACAGCCAGTGAAAGTGTTAAGTTTGAATCTAATATCCAAGTGCACCGCTTCACCATTACAGTCTTATGGCTTTAAGTTCAGCTATCGTGATCAAAACACTTTATGTCAGTGTAGCTGCAAACACACTGTAAATGTCCTCAGGTACGTCATATTTGTTTAAGAATCCATGGTATCCTTATGTGGTCCTGGATGTAGCACACCTCACTGTTTATGGGAGTGTGCTTTTTGAAGCAAAAAGCAGGCACAGCAGATTTTGCCAGATAATTAGTGTCTGGCTTTGTGAGAGCGTACACGTGTGTCTACAGAGTTGAGAGGTTCTGTTGTCAACTCTCTGATCTGAACTGCAACTAACAGGAAAGGCGAGAGCGACTGCACACTACTCTGCTCTGAGAGGTGTCATCCGTTCTCTCTTTGCATATTCATGCATATTTATATTTAGCTTGTGCTTGAGTTCAATACATTATTGTCAGCTAATTAGATGTAAGGTAGACAGAAAAACATTCCCAAAATTCATTAAAAATCTCTAGTAATGACCTCAGCTAACAGGGATGTCAGAATCGTGTAGGGCGGTAGACAGGCGGGGGGTGATGAGCTGGGAAGAGGTGTGAACGGGAAGGGGTCTTCTAATTAAACACTATTCCACTGTTATTAACATCCTGCCACCCCAACTCAAGCCTCAGCACAAGTAGGTCTAACCAGCACCCCCGACTCATCCTCCTCAATGCATGTTCTGCTGCTTCCTTTTCACTATGTGTCATTAACCTGGATAATTATGCTCTCTAGCTTCCCACAGACCCTGGCCACTCTGCAGAAGCCTTCTCACTGACTAGGCTGTCACACTTTATTGCTCGCTCAGTTAGATTTAGACTCTCTATGCCAACCCATACTCTTCAGGAGCGAGCAGAGGTGAAACTCATATATTGATTATATTTTGTGGATAATCATGAAAAAACAAAGCTAGCAAACTTAGGAAGATTGTTTTCATTGAATGATATTGTTTCATTGTATGGAATAATATTCTATACTAAGGCATGAGATGTAGGTTAAATCTCATAGAAAATCATTTATTATCATTTTGATCTTACTACTTAAATTTTTAATTAGGAAATGATTCTGAACCCTTAGTGCTTAAATGTGGCTGAATGTCCACAAGAATTTCCCAGAGGAATTTATAAAGTATTTATTATTAGTACTACTAGTAGTGATAGTAGTAGTAGTAGTGTTCATATTATTTATTTTATTAAAAGGATGCCATAGGGAACCTTAATATAGATTCTGCTTCCTTTTACAGTTTTGTGTCATTTTTCTTAGTGGCTTAACTTTGCTTAAGCCTACATTTTTAGATTTATGTATTTCCACTTGTTACCATCTGAAAACCATATACCCACTGCCAGAGCGCTGAGGAAATTCACATCTGACCAATCAGTGGATCACTTTTGCAGAGACATTTTACGTGTTAGGAGTTGTGGCCTCTAGAGGAATATATATATCTTCGTAATTACATCCACTTCTCACAAGTTAGAAGTACTTATGTTCTCTTTAAAGACAGCCTCCTCGGGCCTCTTGTAACTCCCACTGCCTATTGATAAAGTACACTCAGCAGGAAAAGTCATGGGGAGCATTGAAAACGTTCTCACATAGCAGAGCAAGCTTGTATGTGTTCCACTGGCAGACTCTATATGAGACAGGAAGTATGTCTGATTGAGGGATCTGCGATTGGGAGCTTGTTGGAATGTTGCATGCTGATCCCCCAAAGTAACTGAAGCCTCAAGTGTACCCTGCCCTGCTCTCAACCCCTCTGTTTCCTCCCAGCCCTTCATCACTCACAGATTTCTGTCTGCTGTGTGTCTAGGGAGGACATACAATGACCTGAACCAGTACCCGGTCTTTCCCTGGGTTCTTACCAACTATGACTCTGAGGAGCTGGACCTGACCTTGCCGGGAAACTTCAGAGATCTCTCAAAGGTACCAAGGCCTCTTGGTCATGCACCTTAGTATAACGGAGAGAAGGGGGGGAAGCAAGGGCAGCTGGCTCTGACAGCAGGGGATTTCCTTATTAAGGGTCAGACTGTAAAACAATATCACATTTAATGGCAAAGGAATCATGTGCAGAGTCTTAACTCATGAGGTGGTGTTCAGAGAGTGGAAAATACTGATTGTAACATCCTGAAATGCATTCAAATACCTTATGTAAGTTTACTCCTCATGTATTTGGTACACGTCTCAGCACAAAGTTTGCACTGTTTACTTTGACAGTGCTTAAAGTTGGTTCCTGGTTTCTGCATTAGAGAGACTTAGACTTATAGTGTACAGTTAACAACTCTTACTGCAAGGATGCATCAAATAAACCATAAAGGTATTTTTATGATTTTAAAATATCTGGACCATGTGGTTGAAGAGATCATCATTCATTTTTAAGAATATTTGCCAATTTGTACATATGTCGTAACAACATGGCAGCTGTATTTAAAATCATCATACAAAATAATCAAACTGATGTCCAAATCAACACATTGTTTTTTTGAAACCAAACTTTTCATATGTGTAAACAAAACTTCAGTAAGTCATTTCTGATTGCAGCTAACTCAGAATCAATCATTTAGACAGCAGACATTTGTAGTACAATAAACATAAGTTTATTACATCACGATCAGCTGAAAGCCGCCAGACAGTAATAAATAATTACCCAACCCAAGTCTCTAGTCTCTAAGACAGAGCACAACAATTACATATCTTTTTTAACTGAAACATATTAAATGTGACCATTTAGAAGTTGGACACTACCTCTTACATAAGACTTTTTTTTTTTTTAAGCTTGATGATCTGATAAGAGCGGGTCATGAGCACAGCATTGCAGTGAAAGTTGTTCTAAATGTGGCAGGACAAAAATGCATCAAGCTGTGCAGTAGCAGGAGTGCAGCTAATGCTGCCAAATCACAGGAGCTCTAACACAATGACACTAATGCCCTACAACCATGGGAGATAAAGTTCAGTGCTATGTTTGCTCTATCTTTGACTGAAGGGGAAACAGCAGAAGATCACTCTAGCACAAAGTGTGGCCTGGTTTACTAGTTTACCACCCCCCTTCTGTTTCTCTGTCTCTCCCTCTCTCTCTCACACTGCAGCTCACTGACCTGAAAACAGTTGCATTCCTATCTGAGCTCTCTCTCTCTCACTCACTTTATCGCTCCCTCATTCCCCCTTATTTTCCTCCGAGCTCAGAGATTATAAGCACCTCATTTTGCCATCTCAGTTCTCAACAGTTTGTATCAATTTTCAACATTTTCGGGGCATGTGTGTGCTGCGTTTTGTAGTAGGAATGGAAAAGAGGAAGTTATTAGTAGCTATGAAACACAGAAAGAATTGTATAGGAGTCACATAGGTCGTTGTGAATTTAAAAAGTGAGCTCCCGTTGTGCTGGAACATCTCTTCACATTTAAACTCGGAACGTTTTGGACAAACAGCTCAGTTGTGTGTCTTGACACTGTCATCTCAGTACTTGTCTGCTTGTGTCGGCTCTGGCCTGTGGGGTATCCAGGTGGGCTGATGTGCACACAGGATGTGTGTGTGTTTGTATGCGTGTGTGTGTGTGTGTGTTGGGGGCCTGAGCCATGTGCAACCCTCCTGCCCTGGGGAGACAGTTATGTATTGTAATGTATTCCTGTGACATCCTCCCATGCTGTTTACAGGACTGAGCTGCCTTCATTAGCATGGGTTCACAGCCTGCATCTCCTGACAGTTGTCCTTGGAACCCCAGGGCTCTTACCTCCAAAAGTTCACAGCTAGTGTAGCAGGGAGGGACAGAGGCCCCCACACTTCTCCTTCTTGCTTGGTCTGCCCTTTTGTTCAATTATGGATCAGAAGTAACAGCATCTTCTCCAGAGATTTGTTCACTATATATTAGGGCTGTGGGTGTCTCACTACATGTCCAGGGGGTGTGCCTGTGTACCACACAGACTGCATGTGAGGTAACTAAGACTGGGTATCTGGATAAGTCCTTAGGATTGTAGACATCTTACTACAAATCCTTTATTTTTTTTTGTTTAACAAAAGAAGCAAAACTTCTCAAATATTCAGTACTATAATACATTTACTTAAGTAAAATAATTAAAAACTGATTGGTATGATTTGAAACAATGATCTGATTAAAAAACAAGTAAGATCTCTGCATTCAGTTTTTGTACTTGACAGTTTTTGATTAATGACACATTTTAGTCTGTTCTTAAAAAAGTTGTAGTTTGATATCCAGCTGCAGCTCCAGTGGTTACTACATTAAGCTCTTATATCCATTTCCTGTTTTTTTCCTGTGGTTGGAGAGTATCAGATCACCTCATGTAACATCATATGTCGTTCCAGAGCTCAGTGAGCTGCAGCATTATGAAGATAAACTGTCATATCATTACTCTTAGGTTAACACAACTGTAGGTAAATTATAGACTGTAAACCAAGCCATCAATAATACTCCTACTATTTTCAATACACTCTACACTGTTATTGCTTAATTTTAGGCGTTTTCTTTCCCACACATCAGAGTCATATTTGAGATATGTTTGTCAGTTAGGGTGACAGCAGCTTGATTGACAGCATTGTTTAAACTGCTAAAGCTCTG
>JAUBNQ010000005.1:5811283-5822564 GCA_032353495.1 Ctenopoma kingsleyae | reverse complement strand
TTATAGGGTAACAAAGTCCATCCATCCATCCATTTTCTTAACCGCTTGTCCTCGTAAGGGTCGCGGGGGGTGCTGGAACCTATCCCAGCTGTCATCGTGCGAGAGGCGGGGTACACTCTGGACAGGTCGCCAATCCATCGCAGGGCTGGTAACAAAGTCATAGCAAAAATTAAATAAACAACAAAGCTGTTCAATACACACGAGACAACCAAAACACAACTCAAAATGTGTTAAGACAGAGAATCACAGTTGGCTCCATTCTCTTTGTAGAGATACAACAAGCTCACTAACCACCACTCAACACTTTGGTTTACAGTCTCATTTTTATATACAAATAGAATGACCACATACCACTAAAACAGCTTTACTTCTCCTACTTCCTTCCTCTTGCTTTCATTCATTCATGTTTTTTCCATAATTTGTCACCATCTCTGTACATCTGTGTGTGCACCTTACTGCTATAATATAATAACTTATACATTGAGTTTCTCTATTATTTGCATCAGCACAACTGTACTGATTAAGAAATAGCCAGTCGGGGCAGTTGTTTGCTTTTCTGGGCTTGTTACATTGATTTTGTTGTTGTGTTTTTTACATTTCAGTGAGCTGGTATTTGCTCTACAACAGTCCAAAGTCGAGCAGTGTCGTACAATCTGCCAGGTGCAGATTCCCTTTCAGATAACAGAAACCTGTCTTCAAGTGTAACCGAAGAATAATGATGTGGGTGAAGTTTTTCCACGCTGGCAGAGTAATTATCCTAGCTTGCCAACCACACACGTTTTCTGCAAAACAAAAGTAGACTTACTTCTATACTACACTACCACTCAGATAGAACATGTCTTATTATATTTATGCATACACAGCTGAGCGGCATGGGGACTCTGTAGGAACATTTAGTTTCATTTTTGTAGAGTCACGCAGAAGAATTACCAGGGAATAACCTTCTCTCTAACTGTATTGTAGATGTGTTTGTGGTCACTTTAATCTCAGGAAAATAAGATTTATGTGAACTATTTACATATCCCTCTCTTACATTCATTAGTATTACCTGCAGCTGTCTTTTTCTTATTTTCCCCCCTATGTCACATGCACTAACTGGATCTTTCATACAGCTCTAACCCACTAGCCACACTAGCAGCGGTTTTACGGAGTGTGAGACGTCTTGTGGCTTGCACCCCGATCCAGCTGGGCCAAGACGTCACATGCAAGGCTATTATCACCCCATAAATCTATGCAGATCTCAATAAACCTCTCTTTCAGTCTATTCAATTGTGCTAACACTGATGTGGACTGCCATTAAATTTTAAGGAAAAACTGGAAAAACAAAACAAAAATAACTGGATTTAGAGCCCCAGGCATGTGCACGATGCTGCACAAAAGTGAAATCTTTTATTACTAAGAATCTGTCTGTTGTACTGAGGTTGCATACAAATTAAACACTATTAAATTGTAAGCTGCCAAAAGAATAACAGTGCAATTTTAATAACATTAGAATAAAAAGCTTTATTCTTAGCTATCCGTCTCAGACCAGAGTCTTTATTTTATTTCTGCTGACCTCTAAACAGCAGCTTCCAGGTAGAAAAGCTGCCATTGATTACATTACCAGTCTCCCTTCCCCCTCTGTAACCGATTCAATGGTACTGAGTATATTAATATTGACTGCCAATATGCCTCTGAGGCTCTTACGTTGGAACGGGTGATTGAAAAGGCAGAGAAAGCAATTTATTCACCACTAAACGTATGTTTAATGAGAGTAATTTTGTTGCCTTAAGAACACATGAAAATGAAACAGCCGCCAAAGGGCAGAAACCCAGTGATGGTGTCAGTACAATATTGAAGTTATTACTGAGTCTGTGGTTAAATAATGAACCATGCTATCCAAGATTTGGTCTAAGGATGCAATAATTGGATAGATGTCAAATAAATATAGCAGTGATGTTATTTTTTCTATTTCATATTTTCACTGTAATTAGGCAACTGTTTTTCAAATACAAAAACACAAATCTAAAAGTTTTATTTTTTATCATTTCTGACATTTTCAGTCTTCACACTGCACTCATCTCTCATTTGGGAGTTTGGAGAATTTCAGGCTTTATTTACCAGCAAAAAGCTAGGTTGAGGTTTGTGGAAAATGTGTTTTTCTCGCTTTATTTTATTTAAAGGCATATTTTAATATTTATTCAGTATTTGATATATATGAAAATATACTGTAGGGTGCTTTAATGATAACCTGCACACCTGTATAATATAATTTAGTTTATCTATAGTAAATACTGGTCAATTCTGCTCAGTTTTTTTTTTTCCAGTGTTTCTGAAAAACTTCTACTCATTGATCATTTTAATACTATGACCTGTATTCTTTAGGTCCTGGTAACTTCCATTAGCAGTGACCACTAGTATTCTGAACACAGATGGAAGTAGCAGTGCTAAGTAATGTGTTTGGCTTTGTTGATGTGTTGGGTGTAAATCAGGTCATCCAGGGTTAATCCACATGGATTACCCACAACATTTAGCAGGAGACGCTCATATCTCCTCCTTCTATCCTCAGTGCACCATCCGTTCACCCCTGCCACTATAGCCCTGTAAGTTTCAGACAGAAGACAGCACAACAGGAGCTTTTTAGGGTTCAGAAGAATAATGAGGTCTGACAGACTAATCCCAGACCAGGCTCCTTGTCTGCCCTGAACTCACCCCAGCCTCTCTGCTGGCCTCACTATTTGTAGTCTAATCAGCAACTACTAACTTAACTATGCTCAGTTACGTCATATTATTGATTTTGGTTTCATAATACAAGGAATAGGAAAACAGGTAATTTACATTATGAAGTACTATAGTTTTATTGGCTCTTATGGTCTTGAGTTTGGACACAAGAGAAACT
Source organism: Ctenopoma kingsleyae (assembly GCA_032353495.1). NCBI lineage: Eukaryota > Metazoa > Chordata > Actinopteri > Anabantiformes > Anabantidae > Ctenopoma > Ctenopoma kingsleyae. The sequence goes on along the minus strand of JAUBNQ010000005.1, from coordinate 5,819,686 downwards.
CGGTCTGGTCAACAAGTCCTCCAACCTATATGAACACGTAGGTCATTTTTGTCATCACCCTCTGATATGACCCATAGAAGCCTTCACTGAAGTTCAGTGCCTCGGTTATAGAACAGTAGTGTTTTTTAGGTTTAGGTTTTGTCAACTTTGAGTTGTCACCTGACGTTTGACTTTGTTTTTAGGAGAAAACAGGATTGAATGTTCCACAAGTTGTTGCTACTTCATATTAATAAAAATTGCAATGATGCAGCCAAAATGTGATGCCTGCAAAATGTATTGTCAAGAAAAGACTGAACATTCTACTCAGAAAATATTAATTTTCTGTGGATGATTTCTGCCCCCTAAAAGCAAATGGTGCATATATTTTCATAATGCTGTCATGTCTGTTATATCCACATGACCATTACAATTTAATTTAGATGGAAGATTGGTCATAAGCCCTGTTGTATCTGTCAGCAGTAAGATTTTCCATTTTGGGATGGCAACAGTAACAGATTAAGACGGGGTGGTCCATGCACAAGATCATGCAAAAGAAAAAAAAAACTGGAGGAAAATCCCTCTTTTATGAGGCTTTTGAGTTTAACTTGTGGGGTTGAAGTGAAATTAACTACATTATATTAGTCAGACTAGCTTAAGTTTAGAGTTGATGTTTGATGAAGGGAGCTATTAATAGTGAAGGTGTTTTCTTACAATATGAGTTCTGCGATAGTACAGTATAAAACTAAATTTGGTTTACCAAAACTTCATATTTTAATAGTGCACATTAAATTACCCATAATTACTTAACCTATTCAATGCAAAAGCCCAGGCTTGCACAGTGCCAGACTTATAAATATGCTTTGTAGTCATGGCCTTATCTATATTATAGGTGCCAGCTGTAATCTTTCAGGAGGATAGCTGACTAAGTGTTTCTTAAAAGGCCAACAGCCAAAACTCTGGATATTAGAGCAGCTACACATTCAGTTTTTACTGGCATCTGATGGCACTGTAATCTAAGTTAAGTCAGTCTGTGTGGCTCTGATGAGAACACAGCAAGAGCAAAGAAGGGAGCTCATAATATATATATTGGAAAGTACTCTGACACATAGTTACACATGATACTAATTTTAATATCCTTGAGTTTGTCTATAAATCTTTTCATAGACTTGTCTTTCTCTACATTGTTAATATTCTGCCAAGACATGAGCCTGGTACAGTCCTCAGTTCCACAGACTATCTGCTGCTCCTTGAACCAAATGCACACTGAAGCTTCTATAGTTTTTTTATTGAGTATTTGCTTTAAGTTTTTAGCTTTTAATTTATTTAAATTCAATGACCTATGCTGAATTTGTTGCATAAAAGTTGACTTTCTTTATTAAGAAATTAAATGACTGAGAATGTCTTCTGTTAATGGGATAATTCCAAAGGGTAAATGTCAAAGTATTTCAAAGGGAAGCATCAACAAAAACAATGACCATCAATCTTTTTGTACACGTGTATGATTTATCAAGCTTACAAAAAATTGGTTTGCCTTCACAAAGCATATGATAGTAATTGTCTTTGAACGAAAACTTATTTTTCTCTTATATAAATAAGAAATAAATGATTTCATTGCAAAAACAGAACTTTTAATTTCCTTATTTTCTACCCAGCCTATTGGAGCTCTGAATCCAAAGCGCGCAGCATTCTACGCTGAATGCTACGAGACGCGGGAAGATGACCAGACACCACCTTGTCATTACAACTCCCATTACTCTACTGCTGCCACCACCCTGCACTGGCTTGTCAGAATAGTGAGTAAAATCCCTCCTGGAATCACGCACACACGCATTGTTGTACTGTGGTCACAATCCCAGAATTATTCAAGCATCTGAATAGGAACGAAGTCAAACCCACATCCTCAAACAGCTTTTCATTTTTGACTCTGCATTAGTTGATTGTCACTTGTCAGACTTGATGATGCTGTTACTTTGAGGTCTGTCGACTTCTGCACAGGAAACAGCTCGACATTTCAATTTGATTGGGCCTGAGTTAGACCAATGGCGCTCAGAAAACACATTTCACAGGCCAGTAAACCGGCATATGTGAACTAAATAAAGAGTGGCTGGGTAATGATTTACAGAGGCTGCTGTGACAGGTTTATGTGTTTCAGGCAACCCAGTAAGCGCTAGAGACATGTCCATCAAGGTTACTGAGCACTGTCCTCATTTACTCTGGAAGAGAGGGAGGAGGCACACGCACTTCCAGTCTGTTTCCCACAAAAGAGGCCCTTGTAACCTCCATCATTTTTTAGTTGGTGTGCATTTGATTTTGAAGTCAGCTTATTAATTTCAAAGGGGTTTATGGGGAGTTACTGTATTTCTTTTCCTCCTCCATCATTAGTAGAAAGGAGCTGATGAACTGAGGGAGTTCCCCTGACAGCAGTTAGATTGGCCTCTGTGGATTTGTTCCCACAATCCCTTTCTTTCTCTGATGAGTGATCCATCCGCTCGAACCAGCAATGGTCGCCATCTCAGGCTGAGAAAACCAAATTTGAGCCAATTATCATTATAGCTTACTGTACTGTGGAAGAACACTAATTAATTCTCCCTCAGGCTTGGATACAATTAATGGCTGATCTCTGTAGAGATCCTGTATTCTGCTGTAGAAAAGAATAACAATAAAATGATGTAGATAATTCAGACTGTTCAAATGTAATTCAATAAGCTGAATTGGTAATCCGGTAAGGTCAAAACAACAGTGAGATTTTCACTATGTTAACTGAGAGAGATCAAAACAGAGATCAAGAGGATGTAAAAGATTACAATGACTTTCAGTTTGGGTGGGTATCTTTTATCTATGTTATGTCTTATTTGCTTATTTGCTCTCTGTTGCCTTCTCCAGGAACCTTTCACTACATTTTTCCTTAGTGGCAATAAAAAATTCGATCATCCTGACCGCACCTTTTCATCTATTGCCCGCTCTTGGAGAAACTGTCAGAGGGACACCTCAGATGTAAAGGTGAGAATCACAACATATCACAGCAAATTCATGGTTCACATTTGTATGGATACAGAGGCCTAGAACTGGAAACGTGAAAAATTGTGCCCTAAAATAAGAAAAAACTAAATGTGTTACATATTGTACATTTATCTCCTTACAAATATAAATATAAATCACACACCTTCATACAGTATATATAATTGGCAGTGTAACTTTAACAGGCTTCTCACTCACTATGCTCCTCTGCCAGTGTGCCTCAACTACAAAAATATATAACATTAATTATAAATGCCTCATCCAAACAGAATCTCAAAGACCTATGGTGTACAGGAATACCGTAGCACTTAGAAATGCACATTTGATTTATTCCATGCAAAAAAAACTATCTCAAAGGTACACTTATCTTGTATCTGTGCATGCAAGCACTCATGAGTTTGAACAAAGGCTGTGTCTGAGAGAAAGGCAAAGCCCTCCCTCTGCAAATCCACAGAGCAGTCACCGAAAACGCTGAACCCTGCTGATTCGCCTCCATTTTGCCCACTGCATAACACGCAGCAGGAATACATTCTGACCTCAAAGTGTCATATATTTCTAACACACCCTGCATCGGGTACTGTTGCCTCAGGCAATTAATAAAGCATTAATGACAAAAGCTATTTAAAATGTAGTCTTTTATGTAGGGACAGGGCTTTTACTTGCCAGAATCTGGGAGGGGGGCGGCCAACAGTCTATGTGAGACAGAGGCAGAAAGCTGCAAGCCTGCGAACAGCTGAATAGTCAAACGCCACCCTGTTAACAAATACAGCCTACTTTCAACTACTTGTATGTCTGCATGCATTTGTTTTTACACACATAGGATGGTTACTGATCTATTAGGGGAGGCACTGTACTGAGGAGGATAATGTTAGGTTACTAACATTAACTCATAATGTAAGAGAAGCAGAAAAATATTATGCAAGAGCTTCTTTGCTTAACTCGTGGTGCATTAGGGGTCAACTATGAGGCAATGTCACTATACTGACTGATCAGAATTAAACATTTACTGTAATGTAAGCTTTATAATAATCTCAATTTCTGTTATTTCTCTTATCGTTTAAATTGATATGTATGAAAAAGGGATTTCTCAAAGCTTTTCCTGCTAAGGGACTGCTGGAAACTATTGCTCAATGCCATCCTATCCAAAATAAAGTAAGGGAGCCACATTTATAGACAGGGTAACAAATGCCTGCATAGCCACCATATAGAAACTGAAACTGAGATGAGAGTCTGGGGTTAAGGTCAGATTCAGCCCAGTACACCTAGTGGACCGTCAGGCCTCTGATTAAAAGGCAGCTTGTTTTTACCAGGGTCTCTCCTTCATTAACCCTGGCCTCTTCCAGCAGTAATGACAACAAGACCAAGGAAGCAGAACCCCTGATGGGGATGACCTCCTAAAAGAGCAAGTCAAATGGAAACAACCCTGCGCCAACCAAGCATCACCTCCTCGACCACCCCATCATTAATGTGCATCCATACCTCTCATTTATTTCTGTGTGCACACAGTTATGTTAAGTTGGCACAGCCACTCGTGGGCAAAGAGAATCTGCCTTTTTTTAGAAGTAGTGGGCACACAACCATATACGCTCTCTCACACACACAGAAACTGCCACCATGCTGTCTGAAGGAATCCGGCAGCACTCTATCGGTGACAGATTTTGACGAACATGTCATTAAGGTGACATTGTGTAAAGCAATGGAGGCTTGTGTGATTGACTTGTTAGCCCATTACGATGCTGTTGCAGAATTAATGGCTGCCATGGGAGGGTGGCTTGAAAACGAAGCTGGCAGTTTTAACGGCTTGGCAGTGAGTTACAGCAGGAAGTTTACAAATGAAAAAGAGAAGGGAAAGTGTGGCTGTCTGTATGTGTGTTTATGTGATAGACAGAAGGAAACAGAGAGGACTGCCTACTTTACTCCCTTCCCTGTCGTGTGCAGAGGGTGAAATGTGACCAACAGCAGACCAACAGTGTTATTGACCTGTACCATGTCATGCTAACTAGCTCTCTCAAAACCCAGTGATTTATGGGGGCCTAAGAGCTCTGAATGTTATACATCCCATAGGCAATATAAAACTCTATAGTACCACTGAATCTAACCAACACTGCATTCATAAAACATACTGATACAAGGAGTTAAAATACTTGTTTGTACACTCCCAGGCTGAGAGAGCGGTTTCCCAATTGTGTGTATGTTTTCTAATGAGGACACAGTAGAGGATCTACATTCCTCGTGTGCATGTGCCTCATTGTGCAGAGGCTTTACTCACTCATTATTTCTTAGCTGTATGATCAGAAAGATAAGGGATCAAAATAGGATCTGCAAAATCACGCAACGTATACATTATTATTTGGCAAATACATATTTTAAGCAATTTGTTACATGACAATATCTGTAGATATATATAGTACTTTCAAGTTACCTCTTAATTTCAGAGCACTGTGGAGGTTAAACTTGACTTAAATGTTTTTCCACATAGGCTGTCATTAAGTCTAGTCTTGTTTGTTAGAACCGCCTTTGTCAGTTAAATTTTGCAGTTGGAAGCAAGTGCAGTCTGTCTAAATGTTCTTGCTTTCAAGGATGGTATGAAGTGTAAATTTCAGAGTTTTCAGTCGAATAGCATTGCATAAGCTATAGGTTTGGAAAGACAAACCCAGAGGTCACAAAGTAAGAAAACATTAATGTTGTGAGAGTTTTATGAAAGATTTTTTTTGTCTAACTGTAACTTTGGCAAAAAAGAAATAAAGGACGTTCACTGCAGTGGATTAGCTTTCTGAAATCTCTGCCAGTTGAATTTAGCGTGATACATAATGAGTTAAAACATAAAAATACCAAAATTGTCAGTCAACACAGGAGAAAATTCTTTGAGTCCTATTTTTCTTTGTTCTTTAATGTGTGGAATCACATCAGGTTATAGGTAGAGGGCTCCTTTACCATACTGACGCCTCACAACTGCAAGGTTCTGACCCTCATCAGAAGAGCCCAGAGACCAGGGAGAAAATCCCAACTCAGTTCCAGTTTCATTTAACATACTTAACACCTCTGTCTGGAATAACTGGACTAGCACCTCTCACCGCCTCCTCGTGGCCTGCTGTTTAGTTTGTTTGTGTTACCTTTCCCCTTGAATTCTCACTTAATCTCAGTGGGTTACAGAGCCTTTTTTCTCAGTTTTCTGTGGCTCTGTCCTCACATATTTCCCACATTTTTTCTTGCACATGACTGAAGTTCTTGAGCGATTATATGGTGGAAACTGGGGTATTAAGTATTGCGGTCTTGTCAGTCAGCTGTAAAACATGAACATTTTTCTTCCTTTAAAACACAGGAACTTATTCCTGAGTTCTATTACCTCCCTGAGATGTTTGTGAACAGCAACGGTTACCATCTGGGAATGAGGGAGGACAGGACCATGGTTTGTGACGTGGACTTGCCAGCCTGGGCCAAGAAGCCTGAAGATCTTGTTAGAATAAACAGGATGGTAAGATTCAAGCATGTTTTAAAAAAATCACCCATGCAAATCATTAAAATGCTTGAAATATTAACTGCAAAATATTGGGCTATTTTACCTGTTTTTTCAGTGTCTGACAACAAAAAAATGCTGCTTACACTTTATATTCAGTAATTGGTTAAGCCAAGTGGTGTCAATGTATCATGTTGCATAGTATAGAACACATATACTGTATTATATGGCAGATTGTACATGGCACATCATTTTAGATCTTTTTAAATTTAATAAATTCCTTACTTTTGGTTCTGCTTGCCCCTCACAGCAATCCACTTTTCACTCTTCCTCCTGACATTCCTGTGCATCTGGGTCTCCTTGTCTTATTCATGAACCGTCTAATAAAGTGCACCGTTCAATGCTAACACTGTACCCCTGATCCCAGTGATGTCACTTAAGCACAAAACTGAGGGCAGGTTTGCCCTGTAGTGTTACCATCTCTAATGCCAGGCCTCATCACTTTGGCAGTGTGCAGGACCCTTTTCATCTGCATGTGTGTGAATGTCTGTGTGTGCTCGTTTATTATAGACAGCCTATCAACATGTGGCCCACAACTCCCAGCAGGTTTCAGGAGGAACACAGAAACAGAAATTGAGAGCCGATTCATCTCCTGCCATTATATAAACTCTGTTCTCACTTCAATCTTGAATCACTTACTGTAGAAACAGCTCTCCTCCCCGCTCAATGAAAGAAAACACAAATGATACTTACAGCAGGTCACATACATGTTGAACACAGATTAATACCTCGAAGATACCACCAAAAATAGACTAAAATGATGAAGAAAATTCTCTGATATGCCTCCACTTTTAAATTTAGTCAGAGTTTAATGCATTTTATGTATCCTGAGGTTAAGGGCCACAATGTTTTTGGACCAAAGGTAGAAGGAGACTGTGGGAACACACTTGACCTTTTCAGCTGGAGTGACAGAGCTAGGCTAGTCTTATGGAGGTGACCTTTCCTCGTGCTCTACCCATGCTGCCTGGTCGAGCTTTATCAGGCTTGTATACCGGCAGAGTGGGGGGTGGAAGGTGAGAGTCAGCTGGGGAGAGAGTGAAAGCAGAGGCTGGGTGTTGTTACAGCCATGTCTGCATATCAAAAACAAGCAGAGAGGGAGACTGAAAAAAAGGATTACAGTGGATATTTTCTCACTGTTGAAAGATACATATGTGATGTTGCCTTCCATTGTTGCATTCGCAGACCAGTGTATTCACACACCCAGAAAATCATAGTCTTCTGCCTCCGATTTTTTGTCTTTCTTTTGTTCTGTTCGCTAACCAGCCCACACTCTTGCTTCCTCTATTATTTCATTTCTGTCAGTGAATCTCTCTGCATTCCTCCCCCTCTCTCACTCGCCCTCTTTTTTTCCTTCCCTCCTTCTCTTTCTCCCTCTCTCTCTCCTTCCCTCCCTCATCCTCCCACTTCCCATCTTTGCATGTGCCACTTTCAATTTTAGTGATATGCCCTGTGGCAAACTCTGCCTCTGTGTGCTCGAGCAGGCTTTGTTGGTAATGGCTGTTATTCCTGATGCGAGGGGAGGAGTGTAAATTCCTCCAGCAAAGCCTTACAACAGCATGCATGGGAATTATATTGTACCATATTGTGGAACAATACATCAAATCCCTACTGCGTGGATTCCATAGGTATATTTATAATAATTAACAATCTTATCCCAAATCTCTCACTAACACTCCCACAAGAAAAATAGTCTCCTATTTCACTCTTTCACTCAGTCATTTACCAATGTTGCTCCAATGTTGCAGATGTTTTTACAGTAAATTGGATCTCTCTTACTATCAAGCTGAGTTTTTTTTTGTGTCCATGCAAAAATTGTTGTTTTTTTTTTTAAGTAGAAAGAGAAATGTGATACGGTTGACTTGTACTGAGTTAGTTACATTACACTTCTG
>JAUBNQ010000005.1:5767223-5811183 GCA_032353495.1 Ctenopoma kingsleyae | reverse complement strand
TTGTTGTTTTTTTTTTTAAGTAGAAAGAGAAATGTGATACGGTTGACTTGTACTGAGTTAGTTACATTACACTTCTGTCTGTATTTCATCTGCAGTCTTTATGTGCAGTAAAAAACAGGTTATATGCTCTTTCTTCCTCTGATATCCTGTCTCTATTATATATTTGTCTTTATTTGATTGAATGCCTTTTATGTTTCTCTTTGTAATTAGCTTTGTAATATGTTATCTGTGTACTGTAAAGTAGGCATTGTTTTGTTGCATGCGCTGCTGGTTTGCCTCTAACCTCTAATTGCCCTGTGGCCCTCCGACAGGCCCTGGAAAGCGAGTTTGTGTCATGTCAGCTGCATCAGTGGATTGACCTTATTTTCGGCTACAAGCAGCGAGGCCCAGAGGCGGTGCGTGCCCTCAACGTCTTTCACTACCTGTCTTATGAGGGCTCTGTCAACCTGGACAGTATCAATGACCCTTCACTCAGAGAGGTAAAGCACACACACATTTTTACATCACCATGGTGACTGAGCCCTTCCCTACTCCTCTTTTATTCACCAAAGGCACAACTTCCTGTCTCTATTTGTTCTGGCATGTGCAGTAGCTCCAGGAACATTCAGATCATGAGTCTGTCAATCACTTATTGTGTCATGCAAACGTAACCTGTGAGAGAATTGGGCAGCATTGCTGACTCATTGGGTTTGCTTTTAAGGCAATTCTTGTGATTACCTAAGTTACTAATTTCTTTTTCTCAGATAAACTATAATTTTTAAATATCTGTCCACATTATTTTTAGATCTTAACATTAGGATTCTGTGTTCTCTTGTGTTGAGTGTACTGTATGTCGCTTACATCTAATCAAATCCATTAATCTGACTGACCTCTTTGATCAGTCGCTAGAGGTCAGTCAGTCAATAAATGAGGGAGTGAATCCTCTTGTTCTTAACCAATTAATTGAATATCTATTAGCTCGACTGCACTACTCGTGAATAGCTTAATTGCGTAGAGGGGAAAGGGGACCAGACACTGCAGCAGCTGGCATGCATTGTGGTACTTTCCAATGTGAGTTCGTCTCTCCCTGTGATATCCACCATCTGCTGTCTGCAAAACAAGTCATTTATATACTGTCATTTCCAGGGGCGCCTTTATTTATCAAGTGACCACTATGCAAATCACCTTCAGAAGATATGACTGATCTAATTACCAAACAATATTCTGAAAGGTTTGGTTTTCATCATTTCCACAAAGATTTTAGAGGTTTTAGCGTCCTCCCTGCCTACTGTTACCCTGAGAGATGACAGTACTGTTAGTTAGTTGCGCATTAGGAAGCCTGCTATTCAGAATCCCTAATTGTGCCCAGTTGATGTAGTTGCTATTGTGACATGTGAATGTATCTGTGCTAGAAACGAAACTGGCTCAGCTAATTGCAACTGATGTAATGTTGATATGATGAGCACTAATTAAGACGAGTCTTCATACCTTCAGTCAGATTTCTTACTCCAGATGGATTCTTTTTTCTTTTTTTTAAACAATGTCTTCATTGAGTCTTCGTTTCACACATAATATTATCTAGTGCATTATATTGTATGGTTTTATCAAACTCACTTAGCCCCCCCATCCCAATTTACATGAACTCAAAAATTAAATTCAATCAAATAAAAAACAACCAAATCAACTACCAAACAAACAAAAAACTGCTTGTTCGTACCTCTATCACAGTTAAAATACACCTACATAACCTGGTATATCTAAACCTCATAAACTAAAAACTAGCACTATTCTGGACATTATGAGTCCATTAAATGTGGATGTTAAAATGTCATTCTTGATTTAACTGTAGCAATTCTGTTGTACTGTGGAATGGCTTGTTTTAAGTTGAACTATTTCCTGCACACTTTTTGGTAATGGTATGATAATTTCGTAAGCGATGTCCTGCAGGACTTTTTGTATTATAATTCCTATAACTATTTACCACTCCTCCTATCCCACACAGCCAGCCTGTGAGCTGACTGACTGAGAAAAAAAGTGCCCAATGAATGTCTTGCTAAGACCTGCTGAGATGTGACTATTGACTCCAGGGTATTGATTCATTCTGAGTTTGACAGGTAAAACTGCAGATCTGGAATTAGTCACAACAATTAAGACACTTGAAATGTCAAGAAATTAGAGTCTATGAGAAGAAGGAAATGATGACACCTTCTCTGACATGCCACCGGGCTTCCAGTTGAGGGCACGGTGACAGCTCTACTGGGCACACTGCCGAACAGCAGTCCTTCACCACAACACCTCTCCTGACAGCCTTCTCTTATGGAAAAACATGACAGCAACCCCTTGATACAGACCCCATGTGTCACTCAGAAGTAAACAGACAAATTATTCATCAGTGGGACTGTGTTCCTCCCAAGCTGCCACTCCCACTCCTACTTCCTCTGAATCAACAAAGACAACAAAAGTGTGCTGTGGCTAGCCAATGAAGGACTTTGAACTAGCACACTTTAAATTGATTTCACCTTGAAGTGTTTAAAGGCTTGACCTTATTGATAAGTAACTCCTTTAATATGTGTCATGTAGCATATGGGTTTCAACGTACTTTGTCAGGTATGATACCTGCATTAGAGACAATCATTTATTGGTGGACACATTAGTCATTTCTGCTTCTACATACAGTAGTGTACATGTGATCTCCCAAGCTGTCAGTCAAGAGGGACCCTCAGGGCAATTCTTTGTTAGTACTTAAGGATTAAGAATAAATCCAAATAAGCTTTTAAATAAATTTTAAACAAAATTCTATTGGCATGCTAAGAATGAACAGCTGTGTCCTGAGAACACCTGAGAAAATTCTGCATTTGTACGACAATTGCGTAAATAGTTTTTATGTATTTGAAAGTTGCCTGAGTGATTTATGTGCTGTTCAGACTATTTTTATAATCTGCATACAGTACTTAAAATCCAGAAGTACTTGAACCAGAAGTACTTTGCTGTCTGTAATCTATGGCATCTGTCGGTGAAAGGTGGAGCAGCGTCTTATTTGTAGTTGCCACTGCTCATCTCAGGTGTCGTGACTCAGCATGGTCCCACGCTGCTTAGCGGGTCAACACAAGGTCTGCATGTCTGCATTTTGTCTGACACACACCAGTTGTTGTGTTGCTGCATTGCATGAGTGCACTGGAGGATGCTGCTTGGGGATCATCCTGCATGGAGTCTCTTGTCTCCAGTTTGGGAACCAGGCAACAGATAGAGACAGAGCTGTAGCCACTCACCTCTGAAACCTTTTGCTTACTCCAAAATTGGATGCAAACAAAGTGAGACAGACAGGCCAATACAGCGTGTTATGATGAATGTTTGGTGCACACCCAAGCAAGGCATTTGTTGCTGGGAGGGGAGATCATCCAGATGGCTTTGGCAATAAGTGTCACTTATCAACGAAAAAAGCAGAGCCTGAAGTGACTTAAACTAATGAACTGCCTGTTAAGTGCTCTCCATCTCAGACTGAGATAGAGATAAGTTTCTGACATAACCTCAAAGAGGATTAGTCCGTGAAGCACCTGGGACATATTGACATGTTTTGATCATCTAGTGAAAGAACATGTTCTTGAGTTAACCTCCAACAGGTCAGACCACTTTCCACTGACACACACATACAAGAACACAAACATCAAGGGCATCAAGGTTGTCTAACTGAGGGTGACTACTATTAGGAGCTATGCAGCAGCTCAGTTTTTTGGGGAACAGAATCATCACAGGAGACATGACATTTTCCACAGGGCTCAGATCTTTCTATCAAATCTGTCCTTATTTGCACAGACATTATGACCCCAACCCCAAAGCTAATCTTAAATAGCCTTAATATCTTATTACTTGATGGACTGCATGGCAAGAGAACACTTAATGGTTGCCAAATGTGCTTACCAACTCACATGAAACTTTCACTGCTGTGCGGCAGACCTGGACAGCACCTTTTTTGTGGTGCTGTGGAAGATAGGAAGTGACCAGGGGGCGACTGTTTGTCTTGCAGGTGGCCTGTCCTAATTCAGTATCACCTCCAAACCTCCCGTGCCACATCTCCCGCTGTGGCATGTGCTACCCAGTGGGTCCTTTTGATCATGAGTGGTGTGTACAGGCGGAGGAAAATGAGGGCTAGTCACCCAGGCAGTCAGAAGGGCAGGCGAAAGGCTGAGCGATGTATGTTCTATTGTGCACAGTGGCATTGACGGACGTCTACAAGCTCCCCTCTGATGGTGGAAGTGGCTCCAGTCACATCAATCACTCTCACCATAGAGTGCCCCACTTCCAGTCAGTTCAGCAGCTCTCACTGCTTTTTTTTTTTCTCTGGCATTTGAGGCAAAGGAAATATTTTGAGCATTTTAATAATAGTAGTGTCATTTGTGCTGTTCTTAGTTTTTTCCTTCTCAATCACAATCATCCAGATTGATTAGTCAATGAGTCACCCTTCCCCTAGGTACCCTTACATAAACCAACATGTTCTGCTCATGTGATTCTGTGCCTCTGTTTTATACACATGTGCATGCGCGTGCTTTTTGCCATTGTTTCAAGCACAATAACATCTAAAAGTGGGCCGGCCTGCTGCAGTCCTAGCAGGATGTCACTCCAGGTTAACGTTTCTGCAGTGGGGGCTTCTGCGCCTGGAAATGGGAATGGTTAACTGAAGCATGTTAATAGGAAAAGGCTTGTCTCTTCCATACTAACACTTGGATGACTCTGCAAGCTGGGGGGGAGGGGGAGCACCCAGGCGGACTGGGATTGCACCCCTTTCCCTTTACCTCCCCCCTTCCTCAGAGGCATGGCTGAGTTAGGATTTGCTTGCATTGTCAAGTAACGCATTGACCCATCACTTTGATGCATATTGATTGTGACAGCCTCTCTCTCTCTCTCTCTCTCTCCTTCTTCCCACTCTCTCTCCCGCAGGCCACAGAGGCGCAGATCCAGAGCTTTGGACAGACGCCATCTCAGTTGCTTATTGAGCCACATCCTCCACGCAGTTCCGCCATGCACCTGGTGAGAGGAATGAGCAAGCTGGGAAAAATCCCTGCACCTTTAGTTGTGGTGTGTGTGAGGCAGGATGTGTGGACCTGTGTAAGGCTGGATGGGGTGCGATAGTGCTGTGTTTGTAGGTAAATACGACATTAAGATAAATATCCCTGACTTCACTCCCGTCAGTCCACTGTGTTATAACAAAAAATAAATATTTCACAAGTCTTATCTCATGTAAGTCACAGGCTCACAATATAACAGATTTCCAGTCCCAGTTGTCTGCACAGTTTTTGGGCTGTTACTGCCTGGCAGTGTTGTGTAAAGGGAAGAGTGCTCCCTACTGGCCTAGTAGCTCCCCTTTTTTCTGCTGTAAGCTTGCCTGTTTAATCCATGTAATAGCCAGCCTAGTCCTCATTATCCCCATATCGCTCTCTCTGTTTCTCCCTCCCTAGAAGAAACTTTTTAAAGTTAGATCCCTCTGAGACCTTTTAGTTCAATTTTCAACTTTTGCAACAGATGTGAATTTTTTCATCCACGTCAGTATTTAGTATTAGATTAGATGAAGCTGGACTAAAACTCAGAGTGTTGTCAGTATAACTATCTCCTTCTATGCTTTTACTCTTAATGTACATGCAGTTTAATCTAGTGTTGTACAGGTTGGGTTAAATTTCACACTGACGAAAATACATTTTCAAAACCAAAAACTGATGCAGTCTGTTTTGTTTGTGGATCAAACTGAATCTTTCTGATAACATGTACCATGTATGTGCCATTTCATGTGTACAGCCTACTCCATCACAGTTTTCCATGTCTTACCCTTGTCTGATTGTACTGTCTAGAGGGGGCAGTGCATGAAACTCTCCTCTGTGTCTGAACCTAGTTTTCCTCCAACCTCCACACTAATTGCCTCTTTCCATTCTTTTTCCCTGATCTTTTCATACCTCTCCATCTACTCATGCCCTGCCCTCCTGTTCTTTCCCCTTTCTGTTCCTCTTTCCTTGTACCCCTCCTCTACGACATCACACCCCTCCATCCTTCTGCACACTCCGTCTTTTCTCTCTTCTACTCAATAGTGTTTCCTTCCACAGAGTCCTCTAATGTTCAAGGACCAGATGCAGCAGGATGTCATCATGGTGTTGAAGTTTCCATCCAATTCACCAGTAACCCATGTGGCAGCCAACACCCTTCCCCATCTTACCATACCTGCTGTGGTCACTGTCACCTGTAGCCGCCTATTTGCTGTCAACCGATGGCACAACACTGTTGGTGAGTGGAGATCAACACATATGGTGTGCAGTATGTTCAAGCATACAAATATGCTCTTGTGAAAATCCTGTGTTACACCAGCGTGGCCCTGTAAAATCACTTCATCATTGTCACACACAAGCAAGCGTAATGCTCTTAATAGAGTTGTAGCCAACTGGCTGTGTGAGAGGCTAGCACCTCCCAGGTAAGCTAACCGTGAGTGTTTCCACATGTCCCATTTTACACATGTGTGAACAACATTACCCACAGAGCCCCTCCTTGAAAATCAGCCTCACCTCAAGGTCAGAGGGCCAAAGCAATGGTTACTAGGAAATTAGGCCGCAACTGCACCACATTCTCCTCACACGTCTCCATCTGTCACTGTAGAAACACACTGAGCTCAGGACCAAACAGTCCGCACTGTGTGGCTGCTCCCACACTAATGAACACAGCTGCAGCAGCCTTGCCATCCTGTCGGACAGGACGGAAATGTGGTTTGGCTTTTTAGAGTAATGATGATAATAAGGCGTCCATATTTTCAGGCATGTTGCTGTTTCAAAAGTGGCTCCAGATTCTCCCTCGTATAGATAAAATTCAGTTTGACACGCTGGGGGAAAAAGTCTCATGGACCTCAAATGCTTCCATCTTCTGAAAGAGATTAAAAATTGACTTTGGCTCTGAAAAAGGAACAGGTGTGTGTGTTTGTAAGAATGCACATGTGCATTGGTTACAAATAGTCTCAGTGATTTATTTCCTTATGTATTCTTGTCTGAATCCAGGTCTCAGAGGAGCACCAGGCTACTCTCTGGAACAGGCCCATCACTTACCCATTGAGATGGATACTTTGGTTGGTGAGTAAACCTCAGTGATTTGAATGGAAAGTAGAGCCTAAAAAAACAAAGAAAAAAACCCACCATTGACTTTTATATATGTTTTAGATGTAGAATATCAAGTAATAACTTAAAAATAACTTGCAACAACACTGGTATTAATGTTTCTTTTCCTCTTTTTCAGCCAATAACACAGGAAGCAACAAGCGTCAGATCACAGACCTAGTGGACCAGAGCATCCAAATCACCACACACTGTTTTGTGGTGACAGCTGACAACCGTTACATCCTGGTGTGTGGCTTCTGGGACAAGAGCTTTCGTGTGTACTCCTCCGAGACAGGTAGGTTACAGTGTAAACCCTGTTTCCTATATGTGTGTGCACTGATGTGTGGAGGACTGAGCGCTATGATGGGAGTAATGCACTATTGTTGCTGCTCTATTCTGACAAGCCCTGTAGAAAAATGGATGACTCAACTGTAATACCACGGAACTCACTGACTACCTTTCCATTGATTAGAATTCAGTGGGAGCAAGAAGATAATGCCAGCAACTTACCTACTTAAATATATGAATGATTTTCGCTCCTGTGTGAAGGGTGCACAGATGAATTTGAAGGGCCACAGAAGAATTCAGAGGATACGGAAAAAAGATGTGTGTACTTTTTCTTCAACCTTACTTTCCTCTTGTGATGTCAGACTTTTTTTAAGAAGCAAATGGAGAGAGAAAAATCATTCTTGTGGGTCAGACCAGTGAACTCACACCACACTAAGGTCATAATCTTTGATAAAATGTTGCAAATCAACATTGACAGATTTTAAGAGGTAATTTACATTTTTAGAAATATTTATTTACTAATTGATATAATATTCCCTTTATGAGAGTCTGTGATGGTTTGAAAACACTACTTATTTTTTTCCCATTTCAGGATCTTAGCAGTAATGTTTGCCAACAATGAAATCATGTTTTCAACTATATCTCTTTTAGGCAAACTGACCCAGATAGTTTTTGGCCACTGGGATGTGGTGACATGTCTGGCCAGGTCAGAGTCTTACATTGGAGGAGACTGCTATATTGTCTCTGGATCCAGAGATGCTACCCTACTGTTGTGGTACTGGAGTGGGCGCCATCATATTATTGGTGACAACCCCAATAACAGTGAGTATGCATATGCCATTCACACAGTGATGATACTGTATAGTATAGGAGCATAACCCGCAGGAGAAGACACATATGGGAATATGTTTACATTGTGTAGTTTCAGGCAAGGAGAGGATAATTTCTCTGCACCATAGCTGTGATGTATTAGTATGATTCGTTGTGTTGAACTGTGCTCTGCTCTCAAGTAGAGGACTCCAGATGTCTTGGCATTCATAATGGTAGATCCCAGTGTGTGATTTCTGCTGCTCAGTTCATTTAGTTGCTCATTCTCACTGATTGTGTTCAAAACAATCCATCAGGGCAGGGGAAGCAGTCATTACGGTACTGTGCGAGTGAGGAGCGCCATATATGGTGTGAAATGGAAAAAGTGAAGTTGAGGAAGAGAGTGTGTTTTTATTTTATTTCTGGATGACAATACAACACGGGTCTGTGCTAGATGATCTTGTGTTTCCAATTGTCACAGATTCTAGGGGCTCTGGATTAGTTGCGAGTGTTCTCTAATTAACTTCACTGAGGCTCCGACAGTTAATTAAGAATTTCAGCTTGGTTGCCTCCAATTAGCAAGGGGCAATAGCACTTGTGTTACTGCAGCAAGAAAACAGTATTCCCCTGATATACTGTGCATCTTCAACAGACAAAAGGGAAGGAAACTACATACCTCATCTCAAGAAACAAAAGACAGGTTGTGTTTTCACTTTATCTTTTCTATATCTTATCTCATATCATGATGTCAGAAACAGAAAATAATCTAGCTTGGTTAAAGATTGCAAAGCATTAGAGCTGTAGGAATCTGGAGTTAGTTTGGTGATGGAACAGGGACAGTGCAGTAGGGAATGATTCAGAGTCACCTGAAACTGTTACATACCATACACTTGACACAATTTTATACAAATATCTACAGCCAGCTTAAATCAGTCATGTTCAAATATAGAACACAGGCATTTGCACGGACCCTCAGGGAAAACCACTACCTCCTTAACATATCTTCACACTTGAAGCTCTCAAAAGCACACAGAGCTCTAACACCTTATTTTAATCTCTTATTTATTAGCTTATTCACTGAATTATCTTTTTCAGGAGTCTCATTCTGGTGATTATATGCCTATTACAATTTACCTAATGCTGGTTTTGTGAATATGTAGCAGCAGCCTGCCCAGATATCTGCCCCTCATCTCACAAATGTGGTGTAGCCAAGAAACTGATTTGACCTGTGGCCCAAAAGGTGCATGTGTCTTAAATGTGTAGTAATTAAAATAACTTCCAGCTCAATCATGGCCCTTCCTCTCAGACTCAGCCCATCACACCAGTGCAAGCAGATATTTGCACCAGGTAATTGTGGTGGCTGAATCCGGCTTGTCCCAAGGGCTCAGAAAGAGTGGGGGTTTGCGGTACAGGGTGATTGAATCTTTTGTCGGGTAGGTGAGCTGCACTAGGTCCCTTTTTCCCCCTGGAGGCTTTTTCTGACACTTGTCCTATTCAACCCCCCTCAGCAGCGGGTGCTGGGACTGACAGCCCTGCTCAGGTCCTAGTCTCTAAGGGACCATGTTGCATCGATCACAGTCCAGCTCGCTGACTGGGCCACTACAGCTGCAGAGGCTGAGGAGGACGTGATGGTGAGGTAGAGGGGATAAGAGATGGAAGATGTCTGACACATGTCCACATCATCTATCAGGGCATTACTGTCATGTAGGTGGATAGAGAAAGTTTCACTGAATTTGTTAAAGTCACATATGGACACCAACAGCTAAATGTTGGTATATTAGTTTGCTTTTGCTAAAACCGGATGCTTACAGTATACTGGGCCCACATGTGGAAAGCCTTGACAATCAGCAGTAGAATTATTATTTTAGAAACTGACTGTAAAATAAATCAAATAAATGAAGTTAAATTATATCTAAATTCTACATGGTTTCTCTGCTTCATTGGTTGCTCTGCATTCCTTGATTTGTTGCTAAATCCAGACATTTTCCGCCGATTACATTAATCTAACAATTCAGTGGGATCAACTCTTTCTTTGGCTGTAAGGTGTGTCATCAAAATTATTAATTAAATGATTAAAAGAGAAGTAACTGCCCCCAACAGGGAAAGGATTTCAGAAAGACTACTGCTTTCATAGTTCACACACTATTCTGGCAATACTTGAGGCCAGCTCCAGGTGCCGTGAAACTCCCCTCACTAACCTCTCCCCTGGCCATCATCAATCATGTGACACATAGTATGAAATCAAGCGGCTTGGCTGCCACCGCTGGGCATCCCTGTATTTACATGACAATTCAAAGGGACCTCCCTGCTAGCAGATGTGTGTCACAGTCATTATGTTTTGAGTTTATTACCAAAAAAAGGTTTGGTGGATATGTAGGCCTATTCAGAAATGCAACATATTGCAATAAATTGAGATTATCAGTCAGTACTCTATTTATATAATTTAAACAATATATTGATTCAAATAAGCCAAATATTCTGATTTGCAATACTGTGTCTTCTTTTAGGTGACTACCCAGCACCACGAGCAGTTCTGACTGGTCATGACCAAGAAGTTGTGTGTGTGTCAGTCTGTGCAGAGCTGGGCCTGGTCATCAGTGGAGCCAAAGGTCAGTGTGATTCTGTTTTTGTCCTCCATGTTATTGTCATCAGAAAGAAAATATGAAGCCAGGGACAGTTGGCAAAATGCCATACAATAATGCAGGTTACCAACCTTCACAGGTATTTATTTTAATGAGAAGTCTAACAAGCTAAATAACAAGCTTAAAACAATGTGAAAAAGCATTGTTCACATTTGTTGGTGTCTCTGAATTATTCGGTTTGGCAGAGGGTCCATGTCTGGTCCACACCATCACAGGGGATCTGCTGCGGGCTCTGGAGGGGCCTGACCACTATCAGTGCCCACGGCTCATCTCAGTGTCCAGCGAGGGCCACTGCATCATCTACTATGAGCGAGGGCGGTTTTGCAACTTCAGCATTAATGGAAAACTGCTGGCACAAATGGAGGTCAATGATTCTACCAGGGTAAGCTGAGCTTTTGACATCAGTATACTTCATGAAAGGTGTGGATGTATATTTGTCTGCCTTTTTAAATACTTTAAGCACTTCTCTGATTTAAAACCTAGATAAAAAATACTGCATATCCAGTGATCACTTAAGTGTTTACAATTGTGATACAATGTTAAAAGCACAATATAAAATGCACCATCTGACAGATATTGTGTGTTTGTGGATTGAGTGCTTTACCTGGCTTGGATCATGCACAACATTTTCCAGGTGAACTGCTCCTGGCAGAGATAGAATTGTATAGATAATACAATAACTCATCTTACATTTGTACAAATCTTTACACGCACCTCACTTTTGCATGTCATCCTTATGTGTATCAGAAATTCTAGTAATCTATTTCTGTACGTAATCATCATGCAATCATTCAGTGAAATCGTTCATGCTGCAGGAAGCCAATCTTTCCCTGGAAAGGACAGTAAAAATTAAATTGGAATTGACGTTCAACCTCCTCTACATCCTGTAGGCGATTCTACTGAGCAGCGATGGCCACAATCTGGTGACAGGTGGAGACAATGGTGTGGTGGAGGTGTGGCAGGCCTGTGACTTCAAACAGCTCTACATCTATCCAGGCTGTGATGCTGGCGTCCGTGCTATGGATCTATCACATGATCAAAGGTCAGAGTGAGCAACTGTGCGGTAGTGAAAGAGTATTTATACAGTGATCTCCCACTCCACTGTGACATTTCTAGTTTCAGTAAGATCCCATGATTGGGTGAATCTAGGTAGTAGACATCATTACCTATTCCATTATGAGCTGTAGATACAGAGATGGAAATTGAATTGGTCAAATGGTTTGTACATATTAGTCTGTGATAAGAACATCATGGTGGATTGCTCTGCTATAGCTTTACAGAATCATTGGGCATATATATGTGAATGTATGTAGAGTATGTTTGTGTACATGCACATGTAAATGTTCCCACATCTTCAATACTGCACTGTATGTGTAAGTTGTGGTAAAAAGCCTTGCGTTGCTTATGTTTCGTGGTTGTCAGTGGATGTTTTAGTTAGTGAAATATCCACCATCCTTTCCTTTAAATAGATCCTACAGTTGCCATAGAGACAAAAATGCAAATCTTCTGCAAATGCACTCATTTTGGATAAACAGACTGTGAGCAAGTCTATCTACAGGTCAGCAGCATGTTTTTTCCTAAATGTTTGCATTCGTCAGGAGTCATAATAGATGCCTACAGGGCAGCGCAGAGGCGAAAGTGTTCGCTCTGGGGCTATAAGCCTGATGTCATCATGTGACCTTGGCAAAGTAAACATTCAAGCTGCAATTCACAGCCACTGGCCAAATCCCCCTCAGCACTTACAGTCTGGCCCAAAGCAGAGGTCTAGTTCTAAAACACATTAACTCTGCAGTACAGCCTGTTAAGGTGAGCAGAGGATGGACAGAGAATGACAATCCTTTTCAGATTTTTATATAGTAAACTAAACATGACAATAGTAATTATTCAAGAGACCAAAACTACTAAAATGAAGTACCTCATTCTATTTTTAACATTTCTTTCAACATCACTTCAATTAAATATTTTAAGAACCTTTTGATTTTGATTTGATAAGTTGACATTAAGTAATACAAGTGGGCTGTGCAACTCCATTTACAGAAAGGCATTCTGCTGTAGTTCTGTTCATTGTGCTTGAGCATTTAAGCCCTTGGGGTGTAGCAGTATAAGACGACCCTGTGAAATCAGCTGCTTTTCCTACATACCAGCTAGCAGTGGACACAGGGGCAAAGGGGTTGGAGAAAGACACTGAGACTCAATGGTCTGATTCTGTTCTCAGTGGAACCCAGTAATTTACGGTCACAGCCCCTGGTGACCTCCTCAGCTTGTTTCATTCACCACTATGGACATTTTAACTAAAGTGTTCATATGTATGGGAATAATCTTTAACAATCAACACATTTTAATACATTTTGGTTCCACAGGCATAGATACACTATATACATAGTCATGACATTACCACTATTGAGATTAAAGCAATAGTTTCAACTGTGTTTTTGCTGATGCTGGGATGTCATGTTACTATTCTTTACGGTTTTGTTGCTCTTTAGGACTTTGATTACTGGCATGGCCTCTGGTAGCATTGTGGCATTTAACATCGATTTCAACCGGTGGCACTACGAACATCAGAACAGGTACTAAGGAAAGACAGATCCACGCAAAAGAAGGCAAGCGGAGGGCTAAGCGGAGCACCTTCGACCAAGGGCCAAGCTGTGCTGCAGAAGATCCAGTGGGCTGAAGAACAGCAGGATGTTGTAGCTAATAAAGGACGAGGTGTGCTTACCTGTGTTCATCTGGCCTCTTGTTCAGGTGGATTTGGTGCCATTTGTCTGTTGCTGAACAATCTTAACACATTTTATGGCAGTTTTGATGTCTTAGTTGGGAACCAGCTGAAGTATTTCTCCAACTGAGTCAAGCAGATCTGATGTTCTGGACAAGGAGAGACTGGGATCAACTTACAGTAAGTTAACACAATTAAAACGTACTTAATGTAAGCTTTTAGGTTCCTATTTCAAACTGTGAAAATGCAAAACAAGTTCTTTGTTAGGAGCATTTATACAACATTTGTATGGCAGATACATACTTGGAACACTTTTCTAGGAAAAAAGTGAACCTGTAAATATGGACAGTGTAAAGTGTAACTTCTCTGTAAAAGCTGAGATAAAGATCTAAATACCGTTAGACTAGCCACCATGTTACTAACATTTCCATTATGTGAGCCATGTATCAATGTTCAGAATGTCTTTATTGCACTTCAGATATTAGTAATACATGTGGCCATTTTTTCCTCATTGTTAACAATGGTCAAACGTATGTGTATGTGAAAAGACAAAATGTTCATTGTTAATTTGTTGTGTTTTATTGTCTATATGGAAGAAAAGTCTAATTCAGTGTGAGCCTAGTCCTTTGTGAAATATTTGTTTTCGTTCATAATGTCAGCTAAAAGGATAATAAATTAATATTTCCACTTACTTAACCTGGAATGTCAAACTGTTCAATAACTTAAGTTTAAAATGTTTCCAGTGTGACATTTAGAACAGCAGTTATCAATATTTTTTGTTGTCTTAATTTCTTCCAAAAGCATATTCAGAGAATAAATACCAGATTTGTTGGACTGTATCTCATGAATGTAAAAGAAGTGTCATTTTAAGGATGTTGTACAATTGTTGACACTGTAGACATTTATATTGTTACTTGTATGTCTCCAGTTTTCATTTTGCCTATTTTTGCACAAAATGTTTGCTCATCCATTTTAAATCTTTGAAGTTGTGAATACCAGTTCATGCTGTAACACCATGCAATGGTAAGCAATATTACAACTTGGTTACTGAAAGGTCTGAGGAAGGTTTTCAGTTGTGGGACACAAATGATCAAATCATGGACTGTGTTCAAAAAGTGACTATGGTCTATTATTAGTGATCTCAAAGCTATTTCATCTGATTTCAATTGCAGAAAGAGAAGTCAGCTACTGTGAGTTGACAATTAATAGGAACCAATATATGCAAATAAATTTTGAGTTTGGATTCCAATTTTATAGTGGTGCAACAAGACACCACCCTGCCCAAAGCTGACGTTTTGCATGTTAGAACAATGAGTTGGTTTAATCTGCTTTCATTTTCACAATTGTCTTTGAAAAATCATTTCTTAATGTTGCCATTAAGCAGTGCATTTAGATTTTTTTTGTAATGTTTTACAATGTCATGGTTGATACTTCAGTTGTATTTTTGCATATGTTTGAAGCTGATCAAAATTGATAACTGAAAATTCAACATTTTGTTTTTAATAAAACTGAACAAATATACCAGTATCAGGAGTATTTCCATTTTACTCACTGCCCCTAAAAAACTTCAAGAAAAATATGAATATATGGATAACTATAGCTCAGTAAATTAACATGAGTAGCTACTCATTACGTTATTGAAGACATCAGCTTGTTGTTAAGTTATACCGCCATCTGCTGTTTGGATTTGATACAGTGGTTCGACTGAATATGATTCAAGTTATCTAGCACAAGTTTACTCAGACTTGTGGAGTTGCTGACTCTGATCTGTTAAATCCTTTTTATTCCCAGGTTGGATTTATTGGCAGAGTACACTGTAGGAAGTTTGTAGTCATAACAATTTTTTTTTATGGACTGAAAAAATGCATAACTGGTTCACATTCAGATTGTTTTAACATGTCCTTATATTATTGCAGGGCTTCCCAACCCAGGTCCTCAAGGCCCAGTGCCCTGCTCATTTTCCAATTATCTTTGCCCTATTCACTGCTGAATCAGATGTGTTCAGTGAGAAGCTGGAAGATACCATCTCAGATGAGTGAGGGAAGACAAAATAATTGTTTGGGAACCCCTGCATTAATGTTATAACTATGAATATAATACAATAATGCAATCACATACTCCACATACTTTCTAACATTCTCAGTTGTCTTTGAGTATCATTTTGCCAAACATTATATTAACTAATTGACCACTATTAGGTACACCTATACAATCTATTACAATCCATTACTCCTCTTCCATGAATTCGCTCACTCTTTGTTGAAACTCAGAAAGGTGATATTTTTACTATAGGTTTATTACTGAGGTCACGGTAGGTGGTGGAGTTCTGGAGTACTGGAGTGCATTATAGTAAGGTGTTCAGTACTCCAGTACTCGTAATGCACTCTGCCACCCTCTATGATCTCAACAATAAAACCCCCCCAGAAATTATAACCTTGTAAAGTAGAATTCATGACACATCTGGTGTTTAAGATTGCTTTAGATTATACAGGTGAACCTACTAAAGTGACCAGAGAGTTTATATAAACATTACATGTTTTTCAGATAAGGAAAAACAAATACAGCCTTTGCCAAAAAGTCACTGTTCACAATTTTGTTTCCCTTGTGCTCGTCTCCTTCAAGTCACAAACATAAAAGCCCTTTTATGACAAAGTTAACAATGATGTCAAATTATATTGCTGTTACAATATGTATATACAAGTCTCATCTCAGCTGTGGTGTGACTGTAATCTTACTTCTACATTTACCAAGAGAGAACATACAATGACAAGAAATGGTTTTGGGTGTATATGCAACAACAAAAGAACAGAACAACTGATTTAGGATGCATTTTAGCAGACATGCAAGTTACAGTGTCTGAAGAAGGGAAGAGGACATTCACATCGATGAATATTTGGTCTCTGGTGAATAAACGAATGAAATGCTGAGAGGACATACATTACATACAGTCTGAGTCATGCTTCTTAGCCTAGTTGCTTGAGCTGACTATTTAAAATAGTCCAACGATAGTACTGACTGTACAAATATTAAAGTAATGGATTTTACTGGAAGCACTTCAACTGTTTACCAACATTCTTAATTTAGTATGTGGGAAAAAATATTGTACAAGAGCTAACTAAGCTGAGTCATTGCAACTTGACTTCTCATTCAAGTACCATCTTCAGCCTGAGGAAAGTTGGTTGTTTCACTTCACACCTGCCCTGAATAGGCTTGTTAAATGGGCAATGGAAGGGGAGGGTGTGAGTAGATGTAATAGTCATTTCTGACAATCTCTCCTAACCCCATTCAAGCGGGATTGTTAACTGTGGCCTTCCCAGTGGATGTGTGAAGTGGTCTTGATTTTTCTGGGAAAGGTCTTTCTATGGAAAGGTAGCATGATAAATTGGAGACAGATCACATTTAAGGCCTCCACACCCCTGTTTAGAGAGGGGTTTTTCATTTGCACATATGGCTTTCTTCACCCCTCTCTCAAGCCACTTGTCTTCATCATTGTCCTGAGCTAAATGTCCCTGTTTGATAAAGTGTATCAGCAGGCTGCCAATAACACCAGCAACAGATCCATTCTTAACCCAGCATTATTAAGGACAATTTGACACTATGCTCCTTGGGCAGTACATCTAATTGCACTTATCCATATGTGCCAAGGCAAGGTTTTACACATGCACTTAATACTAACTAATTAGCACTGACATTTATCTGCACCACTACAGAGTTATAACCATAAACATATAACAACACTATTGTTTCAATAATCATCCTCAAACATACATCTAAACTGGACCATCAACGTCCAACTTTAGAACCCTCTCTATAAAAAGGCAAGCTACCATGTGCCAGGACAATATTAGTCCACAAATGTATCCTATGTCCAGATAATGCTTACCGTACATTATAGCAGGGTGTCTTTTCAGTTTCTTAAGTCATCTTAAACAGTGTCTGAGGTTTATGCACCAGAAGCTAAAGTACCACAACACAGACTAATCTAGGTGTTATACAGTACAGCATAAAGGTGGCTTAACTTTGTATTGAAATAATAATAATTGATACTTTATTGATCCCCTTGGGGAAATTCTTTGTAGACAGGCTGCCTCTGGGAGGCGCCAAGGGTCAGAGTATTGGTGTCTCTGTTAAACAAAATGTTAAACAAGTCAATTTGGGAAGTGATATGTGATATGTATTGAACATTTCATATCACAAATCATGTAATATTTAAAAGTTGACAGTTGCATTTACACTTTCCTTTAAAAAGTAAAGTGCTTCATTAAACAGGTTATCTTCCTGCAGTTGGCAATATTAACCACTAGATGGATCTAGAGTACTATAATGAACAAGTGCTTGCTCTGGAAAATGCACTCACTGGGAACTTTATTAGGTACACTTCTAAAATCTAATGCAATCCAATTTAGCAACTTTGCCATGAGTTCTACATTTACTAATATTTTGGCCCCCTCATTTATGTAAATAGGGTGAGCAAAACATTAGAGCTTCAATACCAAAGCAAAATTATCACCTTTCTGACAGTTTCACAAAAAAATGGGGGAAATTAAAACACTGTAAAATAATTAATAGCAGCTGTATTGGACTTCATTAAATTGTACAGGTGTACCTAATGAAGTGGCCAGTGACTGTATATTATAAATTGTTGCATGCTCTTAAGGTGTATTCTTTGATTCAGGTCTCATCAATATGTTCTGTAATTTATGATTAAAAAAAAAAAGCAGTCTGTGAATGTCCAAGTCAGCAGACTGAACCCAATGTCAGGTTTTTCCTTTTTGCATTTCACCGTCTCCCACTTTTCTATCGATGAGTGGATGGTGCTGTGGCCTCAGGAAGGCTGTTAGAACGGAGAGGTGGGTGAACGAACAGTGTCAGCTGAACCTGGGGAATAGTCTTCAGATTCAGAAGTGGGGGAGAGGCCAGGGTTGGCAATGTTGGAGGCGCAGGCACCAATACTGTGCAGGTGGTGAGGATTGGACTTCACATCCTGGTAGCGTCTTCGTCGGAAAACTTGCTTCTCCTTATCAAGTGGCGTGGTCTGAGGGTGACACAGCAGCAACCATTAGGTTCTCAACAAGACCACAAAGATGAGGAGTGGCATCCGCTGAACCACTGATGTAAAATTTAAACAAGTCAATCTTGGCATGCAGTTCTACCTGAAAACTGCATTTGCCTCACAAGCATCCTCTTTACAGAGTTTAACTTCATGTGGGAAAAAAAAGTTTTACATCTTGTGTCAGAATATACTAGTTCAAGCAAAACCAGTAAAAGCTGGACGCAGTAAAGTCTGCCAATATCAAGTGTGCAACATCTTTTGTGACAGCAAAACTTATAAAGAAACAAAAATGCAATCAACTGGTAACACAAAATCCAGTTTATCCATATATCAAATGATTCCTATAATGCAATTAGCATTATGGATGCATAACCTCTATGCAGAATAAATGGCAAGGTAAACCGCAAAACTGGGCGAGCAGAAAGAGCCACAACAGTAGCGAGATGAAGTAAGATAAAGTGATGGATCTGATGAAGTAAACAGGGGTGAGGCATGAGAAGGACTCCATTAGAAGTAATGGGTCAAACCCTTTGGGGGACAGGAAATGGAGACTGCCAGCACTTTGCCATGGAAGCACTGCTTATTAGCACTATGCTGTGTCATACCTTATCCAGTACAATCCTGGATGCTGATAGTGGTCCAAAGACCCTGACTTCTGGATGGTAAAGTCCTGGTCCGGCTGAGCAGGAAGAGATGAGTGCAACTCAGAGGATCACTTTGAATTCAAAGCATCACTGACCTGATTAGCATTAAGACACAACTGTATACTTCTGTTATAATTGCTGGCATGAGATGGAAAAGACTGACATATACTGTATATGCCATGTCACTGTCCACTGACATTCTGTGAAATGTCAGAAAAAGTTTAAAAAAAAAAAAAAAAGAGCCAGAGAAGCACTCACAGGCAGTAACATTTGTGTGTTATAGAAGATATTTTTCTTTCTACATATCAAGGTTAGCTTTAACACTAGTTAAGAAATCATATCTAGTGGTAGACCAACATGAGTTTTTCAATCATCAGCCGATGCTGATCTATAGAGAGCAAGGAGGTCAAGGTCAGTGCCTGATATATAATGAAGATATGATATGAAGATATGTTTTTGAAAATAAAAATAAATTACAATTGAGGCACCTGAATAAATTTAGAAATTATTTATATTTGAAAAAATATTATTTTCAGAGCAACAACGTCTGATAAAGCTACTTTACTGTATTTAGATATATTATCAAATACATTGACTTTTATTGTCAGTTTATTGAGTTTATTAGGTACACATAGGTGAACATAATCCAGTCTAATAAATCCTCATTTGATGAAGCTTACTAAAAATACATATCAGACCTGATATTAAGTATTGGGTGAAATATAACTAGAATGGGCACATGGGTACATGGAAATCAGTCAGTATTGCTTGATCTGCTTTCCTTCTGCTATGCAAGTAGGGTAGGGCTACTTGCGTAGGGTATCGTGCATATAGTCAGGTAGTCAGTTATCACAAACTAGTAAAGCCTCACCTCATCTGAGCTCCTCCTGTTCTGCTTGTCCTGCACGTTGTCCCCTCTATGTGGAGGAACCGAGTTAAGCCCTCGGTCACATAGAGCAGACAGATAGGAGAGGCTGTAGTAGCATAAGCAACGTAACAATGTTTTTAGGTTGGCTAATCTCACTCACTGCTCTCTTTCAGTGCTAATAAAAATGCATCCAGTCAAGTGACTCGACAAACAAGGTCTGATCCATGGAGGCTCCACCTTGAGTAACTTGACTGGATGCACCCATGTGCCCAAATACTTTTTCACATTTGTACACTGTAATTTTCAGGCCGGAAAATGAAATGCTACCAGTGTAGGCTGCATATGTGTCTGCAGATATTTTTTTTATTAATCATGAATGCAGATACTTGTTGATGAAGATTTATTAAAAATGGCAATCTGTCAATCATTTGACCACTAATCTTATCTACTCAAATCTAGTCATTGTAGGACAACTATGTTATTTGTAAAATTTCATAACAATGTGCTGTGCTGACAGTCCATGTAAATGAGACACAGAAATTTCTGGCAGCAAGACACAGATGGATGAAATGATATGTATAGAGAATGAAGCAGAGAAGTTACTAACTCATGGATAGATTAACTTACTGTTTTGCACAACTTAACGGTTAGCTTTAACTTAAATTTAACTTAATTAAACTCATTAACTAGGATAAAAGCTTTTGCACAAGGAATAAAGCTGAGAACCAAAGCATCATTCCTAAAGCAGATTCTTAAAGAGCCAAATGCAATCTAACTAATGCAGAATTGCATGCAATGTCAGTGTGCAGATCAGTGCTTACTGTAATGACTGACACTCCTGCTGTGGTGATGTTGGGCTTTGGCCCAGTGTTGAAGTGTTTCTTGATTTTCCCAGCTACAGGGAGCTGCTGTTCATTCTCTGACACACCATTATCCTGGAAAACACAAAAAAGTAACAGCAACTGTAACACACTGCACATTATTTTCTTAAGCAGAACTTATAAACTAAACAGGTGACAGTGGCTTTAAGGATGGACTTCAAAATATTCAACTTACATTGACCCAGGGATGATCAAGCACTTGCATGGCTGTATATCTCTGATCCACCTCTACCTGCAGCATCCCAGTGATCAGAGCCTAAAGAAAAGCATGTTAGTCGTGTGTACCAGTGTAATATCACATTTACAGAGACACCTCCAATAGACACTGACAGATTCAGGAGCATGAAGACTGCAGATGAAGGAAGCACTTCTAAACACAAACCTTGGCAGTATCAGACACGTTATCCCAGTATGGTGCAGGGAAATCAAACTGGCCTCTCAAAATCTGTTCAAAGAGAGCCTCCTGATCCTCACCACAGCTGTAGAAATTAAAACAGTATGTTATAAAACTCCACAAGTTCCACAAATTTTATAATGTCATGACATACTAAACATTTATGATTGATGTGATTTAAATATATAATACATAAGATTGAGGTTAAAACATCATACGACGCAAAGACACTTAACGAGTACATACCCACGGAAAGGAGGAAAGCCACACAGTAGTATGTAAGTGATGATACCAGCTGCCCAAATGTCAACCTTGAGGCCATATCTGTGATTGATGAGACAAATGGCAAACATCCACAAGAATTACTGTAGCAGTTTTTGAATAGGATTGTGATCATTGCCGTTTCAGAGAAAATGTCCTAAATCATATCTCAGATGGCTCATATGATGTAACTCCTCTGACTCACCCTGTCTCAGCAACAATCTCTGGTGCTACATAGGTGGGTGTGCCACACACAGTATAAAGGGGTCCGTTGACGATGGTAGCCAAGCCAAAATCACCTAGTTTCAGAGATTTACTACCATCATGGTGCTCATAGACCTGTGTATCACAAGGGAAAGTCAGAAACAAACACTGACAAGCATTGTGTTTCAACATCATGTTGTGTTTGCTAATGTAAGTTTAAAATAAAAGGCTGACTAAATATTAGAAAACCAATTATATTTGATTACAGACTCAAAAATTATCTTAAAAAGAAGTTTCTTCTGAAACTTGTCAGTCTATTCTTGTTCTGAGAAATGAAAGCTATTCCATGTGAGAGATTGCCAAGATACCTAAGAGCTTATACAATGCTCTGTACTACTCCCTTCACAGGGAAGCACAAACAGGCTCTAACCACAATAGAAAGAGGAGTGGGAGGCCCTGGTGCACAAGAGGACAAATACACATAGGTCCTAAACAGAGTCACCAAGAAAACAAAATTCCTGGACTGATGAAAAAAAAGAAAAGGGGAAAAACAACAGAGACAATCATCAGAAAGATTGAGATGAAAGTGTCATTGACAGACAAATCTGAGTTTGAGGTGTCCAAAATTACTACGCAACTACACAACAGTACAGAGTGAAGAGGGAAGGCTATCACTCTTCACAGCACAATGTCACATCATAAGGATGGTGCTTAACTGGAGCCAATTTCATCCTGCACCAGGCTCTGACTTCATCAAACCAATCCAACCTGTCGAAGGTACATCAGGAACCATGTGGTGTTGTCTCTTCAGATTACCTCAATAGCTAAAATGCCCTAAGTCTGCAAGGCTGCAACTGCTTCCAGTAGGGAATCCTTTGACGAGTTTTAAGAAAAAAAATACTTTAATTTATTACATTTATTATATTTTCAAATCATTATTACCAATTACTAAAATCTGAAGTTCCTGGTTCTATTTTGGAGGTAGAAAATCAAAACTGTTCTAGATCAAGGTCAGACTTCACAGGTAGGATGTGTCAGAAATGAGAGCGCAAATAACCACAGTAGGATATCGATACCATAACCTTGTGATATTGCGCAGTAATTTTATTTGATAACTTTGATTTAATTTATCTTTCTCGTGCATGCCACATTGATGATGTTAGCTGCACACTTGTATATACAAACATAGAAGAAAAGTGAAAGGGAAATGAGAAAGTAGTGTACCCACGATGAGTGAAGATGGAAAGCTTTTACAATGTTGCTCCACTTACTGTGAATATAGAAACTTTGCATACTTGTACTTACCAAGAGGTTTTCTGGTTTTATGTCTCTGTGGACAATATTGAGACTGTGCAGGTACTTGATGGCACTCGCCAGATTGAACAGCATACAGCTGCCGTCTCGCTCTGTGTATTTGTTTGAAGAGATGATGGCATCGAAGAGATCACCCCCCTGGAGAAAGAAAACTTAGGATGTGAGTAACAGTTGCTAGTTTTATGTTATTTCAAAAGGGCTAAAGCAGCGGAATAGTTTTGGGAATTTGACATGAACAATTTATCCGTTAACAGGAATACATAAACAAAATGCAGACTGATATAAATTGACCTCTAGTAAAAAATGTAAAGGGCTAAAATTAAATAAAATCAAATGTGTAGTACCTTAACCAACTCCATTACAAGATAAAGTCCACTAAGGGTGTCCATTTCTTCAATTAAAAGTACGATGTTGGGATGTTTCACACGCCGAAGAATTGACACTTCACTCTGGATCATGTGTTCCTGGACAATAAAGAAATGCATATGAAAATGGTTCAGCGAAAAGAATTTCACTCAAAATTACATACCAAAAAGTATTTGACAATTAATTAGCAAACTGGGTAGTGTAATAACTGAAGTCAGCAGAAGCAGGCTAACCTTCCCCCTGCATTTATCTTTGCTGATTATCTTCAGAGCATACTCTCTTCCAGTGGCTCTCTCCACACATTCTCGGACCACAGCAAAGTTTCCATCCCCTAAAGTCCTCCCCACTTTGTACCGCTCTGCTATGGGGGCAGGGACTGAGGAATACTCATCCATTGGCTCAACTGTAAAGCAAAATAAGAAATGATTTTTATAGGAATGCTATAAACAGACATTTTACAGACACCAAATTATTACTTTCCAACATACTGTTATTTTGGTTTGTTGATGTGTTATGCAGTGTATTAC
Organism: Ctenopoma kingsleyae; assembly: GCA_032353495.1. Taxonomy (NCBI): domain Eukaryota; kingdom Metazoa; phylum Chordata; class Actinopteri; order Anabantiformes; family Anabantidae; genus Ctenopoma; species Ctenopoma kingsleyae. Next base: position 5,787,118 of record JAUBNQ010000005.1, on the reverse strand, counting down.
CTTCACTGCCAAGACCATCTCCTTCATCCATTGAGCTGCAAACCTTGGTAGAAGCTAAAGAGAGTGAAGAGCCGCTGTGCTGAGATCCCTGGAAAGAAAAAAAAAACAAACTTCATAGATAGCATGGCTTATAAAAATGTAATTAAAGCCAGCTTACATAAAGTCTGTCTATCATACTCTGCCAGCCTAGAATATGCATCAGATAAAAATAAATCAAGTATGGTGAAACATCATACTAACCTTTTAATAAGCATAAAGATTGGTATACAATGTGAAAAAAAGAGAAATAATATCATCCCCCTACACCACACCTAGCCAGCCTTGTGACTGATTTGTGTTGGTATTGCTAATAATAGGATCATAACTTGTGCGCTCTCCCCACATCTATGATAATCGCAGTGCAAATGTGCTGCAGCAGATGACATGTCTTTCAAAATATAACACTAAGGCTTCATAATACATCTATAAACACAGCTTGTGTTGATGAGGTACTAATATTTGGCTGATTCTTTATCACCTGAATCCAGAAACATGTTGTGAATGAGCTGATATTTCTATCTATACACCCTGTATAACCCATGTCAACAGGTTCACTGTCTTTTCCAGGGACACTTTGATGTGTGACCAGGAATCAGGGAAACCGGGGGTCAAACCACCAATTTTGGGGTTTGTAGATGACTGCGCTACCAACTGAACCACGTTTGCCCCTAATCTCAGTAATATAAACAATACTAGTATTGCTGCCAATCACATTTCTGCTTGATAAACGCAAACAAGAAAGTCTGTGATGTACAGATAGCGGAGGCACATATATTTGAAACATAATCAAACAAACAAAAAATGCATCAAAATAATTTCCAGAATCTACATGCAACATTACTATTTCATTAATGCTTTTAATTAAGAAAATTGTTAAACTCACAAAACATTCACAAAGCTATAGAAATTAGATACCACAAAAACAATTACCTGTCTTCTTCGGAGGCTAGCTGGACTGGTTGGGGAGGGGCTTGGAGATTTTCCAGATCGAGGTGTGGAAAGCTGACTGCCTGCAGTACCATTAGCTGTTGATACAGGGAAATCAGCATCATGATGAAATACTATACAATAAATTAATATACAAGAATGAGTGTAATCCACATTGTGCAACATGTTGAACAATGCATTCATTTCTTTGTCTCAAATCATAAAAACACACATAGAAACTTACCAGAACCAGTGGATGAGGGAGATTTACTTCTGCGGGACATACTGCCACTTCTTGGGGAAGAGCGACCCTGTAGGGTGGGGAGCCGGCCATATGATGCAGACTTTGCCACCCTGCATTCTGTAGAGAAATAAAAATAAATGAATTAAAAGAAAAACATAAGCTGCTGCAGAAACATCTTTCCTAGATACTAGTCTACCTTATTCTTCCAAGAGTTGGCTATGGGTCTATGTGAGTCTGAGGCATATTTTGTATTTACTTGAGCCACAGCAGCAGATGTTTAATTAAAGCCAGTGGCAAGCATAGCCACTGTAGAATGCAAAACTATAAGAGTGCTATTACTCTGTTCTTCACACAGAGTGATCCAAGCATCATAAATGAAAGTACACCTACCACTTTCATCCAAGTTGAAGTCATCCTGATAACGGAATTTCTCTGGGCCACACGCAAGAAAAATATCATCTTCTCCAAAAAAGTCCTGAAGACTGGTTATCTGGTAAAGATAAAGACGTGTCTGTTGGCTACAGTGCAAAAACAAGTGTAATATGGTATCTGTAGGGTCCCCATTGCTGAACATAATCCAGGAGTACAGTTATGTTAAAAAACATGAGAAATCAAAATAAAGAAAAACTACAAATGATTACAGTTGTTGTTTTCACATATAGTTTTTACAGTGTGTATTACAATGCATTACAATAAAGTAAAGTAGTATTGTATTAAAAACATGTTATGTCATGTCTGTGCATTCAAAACATACAGTACACATGCTACATTATACAAAACATTAAGTACTGTATGTAGTATTAGACATTCTAAGATAGAGGTTACATATGTCTACAGATAATGTAACATACATTACTTTGAACCTTAGACTACTTTTCAAATACAGATCACAATTTGTCATATTTGGGAATTTCTTTCAAATGTAATCAAATCAAGTGCATAGGACAAGAGCATGACAGGAATACTAATGGTTTGAAGATACAGGATCACAGTTGAGCAGACACACTAACTGCATATTCAAATTTGCCAAAGTACAAAGGAAAAATTAATACTATGTGTACAGTCTATGAATAATGGAATAAAATTAAAATGGAATAAAAAAAAGAATATTTCTTGCTGCTGGTTTATCAGGCAGACTGCAGATGAAAATGTCTCTACTAAAAAGACAAGCTGCGTTTAGACCTGCTGTATTGATTCAGTACATTTACAATGGTGACAACCATGTCCTCTGATCATTAAATGGTTTCCATTCCAACATTGAGAATAGGTACCGGTCTTCAATTATACATCTATCATATAACGTTGTCTTAAAAATATGTAAACATTTTAACACCATCATCCATTCAGAGACCCATTACAGCAAAACCCTACAAGACTACTAGATATTTTTAGCTATAGGATGGTGTTGAATCTGAATCACCCTATGCTCTTTAATCACAATAATAAGAGAAATACTACAAGAATTGATCATTTAGTTTTCTACCGGGAAGAAAAACTGGATGACTAAGTTGATTCATCTCCTCATTTACTGCTCTCATTAATATAAAAGCCCATCTCAGAGGAGGCACTGTCATAAATAAGTGAAGATGCTGATAGAGTCCTGACCTTCTCCTCAAAAGGCTTACTGATGTGCTTAACTACAGCATGTGCCAGAGAATGCACATCTCCCCTGTTCATGTCCTCTATAAAGGGGTGAACTCAGTAAAACCTATGATACTGATATTAGTTTTTAAGTGGACATTCATTTGCTTGAATTAACCGTTAGGACAGATGATCCAATTTATAAAATACAAAGCATTTCAAGTGTTAAATGTTATTGAGAATAACAAATGCAAATAATGCATTAAAATGTGCAGACTACCACCTACCACCTCACAACTGTGTTTTTTTTCTTCCAATATTCAGTAGTTGACAACATGGTTTAGAAAACTCAGGACTTTCTCACTCAGGATCTTATCCTCCTTAGTTATGATTCTAGTTTCTATTGTATGAATCTCAGGTTGCTTTGGAAGTTCATTCAGTTTTAATATTCTTTTCCAAAAAAAATTAAACTTTGATCTCCTAAACAAAAGGATTGGTTTATTGGTAGCCTCCAGAAAAGGACCTCCAACAGCCAACGGTCATTCAGCCATGAAATCTTAAAATAAACACAGAGCGGAGGGGGGCTTAACATGGACCTTTTTTTCCTCCAAATGAAGCCACTCTGACAGCCCCTGCCCATCACCCGTTCTCCAAAAGAGTAAGAGATCCCAAAGGGAGGAGAGCCGTTGCCAAGGAGACCAGACAGCTGAGTTTGAGACAATAAGATGAATGCGGCTACTATAAGAGCCATTGTCAGATCCTATCTGGAGCACTGAACATTACAAACTGCAGACAACAGAATGATGTCACAATCAGTCTAGGTAAGATGAAATAACAAGGAACACCTTGTCACTATGACGCAGGTTCAAATAAGGTTTCAGACCTTTGGTGGATGTCACTTCAAATATTTGTTAAAATTTTCTCATCTCAAAATAAGATAAGGTAAGAAATTTGCAAGATCATTGTAAAATTGTTACAATAAGTTAAATAATCTAAAATAATACATAAATCTTAGATGAAAGAAGTGACAATATTTCACAATAGGATGATGGAATCAGAATTAGTAAATCCGCTACTAGCAAGAAATTTAATTGACAGTGCACACTCTCTTAACATTGGATTGCTTCATATAGGACCTTGGTTCCATTATTTCATTAGGGCCACTACAAAATATGAAAACCTCAAACATATGATAGAACAGCATAACAAGGGCACTCATTAATGTGTCGCTGTGTAAGGACTACTTGCCTGCTGGCTCAGTGACACAGCAGCTCCATCAGGCCTACCATCCCCCTAACAAACACACCCACACCCACCTCTATACTCCTTGTGGTCCTGAGGCACATGCTTTTTTCCTGAAACAATGGGAGGTATCGATGCTATGGAAGCTAATCAATCAGAACCATGGTAAAGGCTGCAGATTACACAAAAGACAATAAATGCCAATAAAACCAATCTCAATCAGTGGACAAATGGAGACACATGGAGCTCCCCAGGGTGCTAAACCTCCCTTTTGAAGTGGAAGACTGAACACAGCAGCCAGTCACTTAGTATGTAAAGAAAAATAAAATAAATCATTTTCAGGAATCAAGGATCACTCTTGCTGTAATGTACTTGATTCCATATTCTACTGTATGTCAACATGCTTAGAGGTATGTCTAGCAGAATGAATAAAGGACACACAACTTATATTCACAGACATACATAATCCAAGATTCAAATTTAGTCTGAGTAAGATGAGCAATAGCTCATCCATAAGGACATAACCACAACCCAAGCACACTTTATAAAACATTACATTTCACACATCATTACAGCAGTCCACAGATTTCCAGCACTCCTAATCACAATGGCCTAGTCTTAAATTTCTATATTTAGACCTTCGTTATATCTGACTCTCACAGGCAGAAAATATCTTTCAAGTCTTCTTTCAAAAAGGCTTGGTTGCTAATATGACAATATTTCTCATGTCGTATCATGGAAAATGATTTTGGAATACTGTGTGTGAGGCTACAGCAGGTCAGCATTTCTAAAAATTAAGTACTGTTAAATACCAAGACTATCATAAAATAGGATTATCATTAAAGGAACTTTAAGAATTCAACAATATGATTCTATTGTAACAACATAAACAAATTATCACAGACCCTATATCTCCTAGAAGAATAGCTCACCATACTCAGTATACTACATGCTTGTAATTTTCAGCAGTATATTAATTTAACTATGACAACAACTTCCACTTTAACAGGAGCATATTTAGTAACTTCTCATAACAAAAAAAGGCAAACAGACACACGTTATTCTTTGCACCAAATGCAGTGAAACACTGAGCATATCACTGTTTTTTGTTTAACAGCCAAGTCACAGCAGTAGCTGAGAGGAAAGCCAGACTCTATGCCTCTATGTCCTTCCTCCTTATTATTCCTATGTAGGTACAGTGCCAAGTTTAATAGCCTCACTGTTTAAGAATGATATACTCCTTCAAGAGCAAAAAACTAATAGTGGTACATTAAACAGTGTTTATAAACCTTATAAAACAATGCATGAAACTGTAATCTATTATATATGGCAGGACTTCTAATGCAAATTCTTACTTTTGTCAGTGAATTGCAGAAGAACATCATTTGATCATTTTTTGTGAAGGCAATGAGAGACACTACGCATCATGCAGACATGACCTATAGAAATTCATATGCATATGCAGGTCAAACCACAAAAGGGCAGAGTCACGGTGAACACAAAGAATAACTTCATAACCTAGGTTCTGCTCCCTGCCACATATTCCACCATAAATGTCATAACTACTCTGTATCCAGTGTCTAAAGTATGAATGGGCTATTTATCACTTGTTCTAATAAAAAAAAATCTACAATGGAGAATTAAGCCTCCACTTCATGCACTGATGTCAAGCCAGGCTCCGTCCTCGGGTGGCTGTTGACATCTATTTCAACAAGAAATGTTGACTCTGCTGACACAGAGAAGTTAGCGGTGTGCATAATACAATTACAGTGCAGAGCCATATCCATATCGCACTGCATATTACAATGGGGACTAGAATTCCATGGACTGAATCACCAGACTTACTCAGCCATGCAAATATTCTCTGCTCCATCCCATATAACAGCAGGACCATATCAGGCCATGGTGTTTTCTTGCCCCAAGGGGCCTCATCTACAGTCTGCCTGTTTCCCTAGTGCTATCCTCTCTCCCTTAGGTTTGTACTATTTTCACAGTGAATCATATTTTACTAATAATCAGTCACCTGAGGGCAATAAGGTGCAGACCAAGACCATTAATTAGTAGTGTCCATTTGGCCAAATTAAATCAAACTTTCAAAGCAGTACACCTTTGTGTTGAGTGACTCAACAGTATGGACCAATCACAACCATTACGCCAAAGGATCTGCTAAGCTAATCCACCATCTTGAGTAAAACTACTAACTAATGAGATTGTTGTATTTGAAACGTATTTGTCAAACACTGCATTTAAAACAAAACATCCCATAATTAGTTATTAGTCAATCTCTGTCTCAGGATCAAAAATAGGTAATTTACCAAAGGTTAAACACCCATGAAAACAGGTTCTTTGATGCCAATGGGCGCTTATATGGCCATCTGGAGTCACAACATGACAAGAAGTACAAAAAACAGAAACTAGAGCAGAGAACTGCATTCCCAAGCACATAATATAACAGCCTATAATTAGTAAGGCACAGATTATATCAAAACCACTAAACTGAAGAAGCAATGATATCTAGCAAAGCAGAATCATCATGCTCCATTTTCACTCAGTCTACACAATCTGTCTTTGATCTATTGCAATTTCATGTCCATTTATATTACACTAAACAATATGTATTCATAACGTATTAATAATTGGATTTTGGAAGGCAGATTTGTATGTTTGTGTGAAAATTCCCAACTGTTTCCTCTATACACCATTTCAGAATGGGTCCTATCCTAGTATTATACCTCAACCGTGCTTCAACTTGCCACCATGTGCATAACATGATACATGTGTATAACACTGCCAGACCAAGCACTGCATCTATGAACCCTCTCACACTACACCTACAGGCCTGAAATCACTACTGCACTGCTCTGCCGCAGAGGCTGTTCCTTAGCAACCAGCTCAGGAAACCATGTCACCATAGAAACCATCAGAGGAAAAAAAAAACTCATTTTCTGATAAGGATACTAACAGAGAGTGCAGGTGATAGAGTTTATGAATAGGTGTCCTTAAAGAGCTGTGTATTTCTGTGGGATGTCCTATAACCAGTTAATTCTATATACACAGTTGGCACTTAAGGTATATTCATGTATATCAGACCACAAAGAAAAGCACATGTCATGCAAAATTTCTAATATTTTTTAAAATATTAATAATATACTACGTGTGTACAATGCAAAGTGAACCAAGAATACAGCAAGAATAATTAATATACCATTACCATGTATTAATAATATTATGAAAGTATAATATAAATAACGCTACTGTCTCCAAAGTTTATTTCAGTGCATATCTGTCTGTTGCTAACTACTGGCTAAGTGAATGTCCATTTAATAGTGTGTTACTGTTGGTGGGAATGAGATGGAGTCCTAGAAACCCATTTCTCGTAATACATTTAGCAAATATTCCCAGTTGACTTTAGAACCTTCTGGGCTTCGTCTCTGTAAGGACGCAATTCTTTCAGACATGAATGAAGAACATAACAGACCACTTGTGATAGCAGAGGCAAAGTTCTATTTCCTCTAAACCTTAAAAATTCAATCACTGCACTAGAAAATGTAAGCTCATATACAATGTGCTTAGCTAAACTTCCTGTGCGAGAAACAGAAACACAAAACAGAAAAGAGAAAATTTTAACCAAAGTAGCACACAGCCAAATGTATTTAAGTACAGCACCGCACACTATTCATCTATAGACGCATTAAGACCATGTTACTTGTGAGCAATGAAAGTACTACTGGTGGAAAATAGGCATACAATAGACTCAACATTACATATATGGCACTGTGGCTACTTTTTCAAAATTGCAAATGATCTTATTTTGGCTACTAGTATAAAACCAGCCTTACTAACTACAAGCCCAACCATTAGCTTTGCCACTATTTACACTATTTCTTAAATAAATTGTTTGCAGTAGTTAACTGGCAAGATTAAATTTCTGCTACCCCAATCTGAGGAGAGCACTCAAAGTCATACTATGGGCACAGGCCAGCATGACTTCACAAAATTAGGAACCATAATATTCCTTAACTGGTATACAGTGTGTTGGTTAATTTTCTGCATAATAATTTTATGATGTGGCTATAAAATGTAACAAGCTCTGTACTCCATTGTGCATAAGACCACAAGACTGCATATTTACATGCAGATTTCATTACTTTACAAATTTCTCTTGTCCTGAAAAGAAAAAAGAAAAGAAAACCTGTTCCATTTTAAAATTCTAGGGAATAATATATTCTCTTATATTGTCAGCATTTTTATTTTAATACCCAAAGCCACTGCCAATTTTGAATGATCTCCAGTTTGTACTCATCTTGGAAATGTTTTTTTGACATCTGAAAATTAGTTAACTAATGTGAGGTATGAGATGTGATGACCACTAAGATAATTTGATACCTACCATCTTGCCATCAAGAGTATACAGCCTTTTGACAACTCCAGAGTCCAGCTTAATGGCGTCTGTGATGTCAGTCATGACTTGCTCAAATGAGTGTGCAGTCTTCTTGTTCAGCAAGATCCGCACGGCCTTGCGAGGCTTTACTCCACTGCGGACAATGGTTACTAATTTGGGCCTAATGAACTCCTTGCTCTCTCTGGTTTCTGGGGATCCAGTCTTGGTACTTCCAAGGGAAGAAGGGTCACGTGCAGATATGGCAGTCCTAGCACCTAATGACCAGTTGGGGTTTACATTCTTTGTGTAATCCTGCTTCTTGTAGGGCTCTATGGATGCACAAACATAGCTCTCCCCTGTAGAAAAATAAAGACAAACAGATTTATATTTGCTCACAAACAGAGGTTAAGATACAGAATGAAGACTAAAGCAAGTCACAGAATAGCATGACACAGGCTATCTTGCAGTACTGTACTTAAATAGTCACATATTTTGTTTTGACCAGCACAAGATGTTGATTTTGGTGAAGTTTGTGACATACATGATCTCACATTACTCAATCACAACTAAATCCAGTGCAGGAACACTGCTCACCTTCAACCAGCTGATCCATGCTGGTGATCTTTGTTGTCCCATCAATGGTATATATGGTCCGCACTCCTTGGGGCAAGTTGACATTATCTGACAGAGACCGTGTAAGATCAGCCAGGAGTGCTTCAAGAGACCTAAATCTCTCCTGAGAAATGGCATACACAATTCCTTTGAAGTAGCGGTCCCCATTGCGATAGAAACGGATCTTCTTGGCCTTCTTTTCTGAGCTCAATGCTTGCAGCGTCCTGGTTCTGTACAGGCTGCAGTGAGCACTATGAGTGGGACTGGGGAGCCCATTCCCTCTTGAGCCCCTTCGGGTGTATCTCTGAGCCTTGTCCCGCTCATCAAAGTGCTCCAGCTCCATGATAGTGCAGTGCTATTATACCTTAAATAATACAAAGAGAATGCTTACTATTATAAGTATATCAAGCTGAAGCTACATAATACATTAAAGCAATTAAACTCTCTGTTGAGTTGTTTTACACTACTGATATGGCACTGATACAAGATTTGATAATGCTACTAATACACGCATTATGAAGTAACATGTCACACCCATTTCATGGAGCCCAGTGTGCATAAATTCAAACATTTTAGCAATAAAATTCACATGTCTTTTAGGGAGCAAATACATCAACACTGTAAACAGGGATCTTATGTTAAAGCTTACTATAATAACATAATATGGGAAGACAAGGGTAAGGAAGATATGCTGTCATTAAGGTGAAAAGTATCTTACCTCTGAGGTGAAGACAAATGCAGTGAAACGTATCTCTGAAGGCAACTTGTCTTAATGAACCATTAATTCATTTGACGCCTTGGATGAACCGTGCGTCCCTTTGTTGGCCCTGTGATGGTGCTCTGTCTGTCTCTGCCTGCCTCTCGTGTGTCTACTCTGCTGTGTGTTCACATGCAGAGAGGAGGCAGGGCTGTAGCCGGTGTCCTCCACCCTCCCCTACTCCTCTGCCATTGCAGTGATTTACACCGGACCGCTCGGGTGTCAGCGCTGCTCGTGTGCGCGTACCCGTACAAACCTCGGTGAGTGTGATGCGCGTTCACGCCGCGGTTGACCTGCTTAAATAACCTCCAACTTGAGATATGTCCTTGGATATAAACAGCTAATAACCACAAATGAGTAAATGGTTAGCCCACAACCACAGAAAAGTGTTGAAAGAGCACAGAACTACCACTGGAAACGTTTCTGGTTAGCTAGCCGACAGATGTCTCCATGTAGCGTCACTTCACCATAGTAACAGCACTTCACGTTAGCGTTAGCATACTGACAGATAGCTAGCAATCTGACAGAATCTCCACCGATTAAAGTAGCATTATAGCGTAATTAAGCATATTTTATTCAAGGACAGACTATGCTTAAGTACATTGTTTTAGTGTTTATTTGACTTTCACTTCTACTCCACTACAATTTAGAGGGAAATAGCGTGATTTTTACATTACTCCACATTTATTTGACAGTTTCAGTAAACGCTACCAGTTACTTTTACTGATTCGTCAACTAATAAATTATTATTTAACCCCATTATTATTATGGATAAACCACCTGCCGGCATACATAGTAGCTAAAATTAGCTTCCAATTTACCTGCAAGCAACGTTTGTAAAGTTTAAGGCATCAATATGTGTAAGCCAGTAATAGTTTAGTATTGTTATGCATAATGAGTAGCTGCTAAACTGACTTTGATATTTTAAGTATATTTTGATGAGAAGATCGTGGAGCACATAAAAGTTCTCATCGTTTTCTGGCAGAAAAATATTAAACTCGTTATGGTGAGCTAGCTAACTAACATCACTACAATTTCGGGACAAGATAGGATCAGATTAAAAATGGAATCACACTTCGACACAACACCCTCTAGGTTAATCTTGAGTCTTTGTATTTTCGTTCATAATTACTGTTAACTCACCATTTCAGTGACTGAGGAAACGTTTTTTCCAAAACGGTCAGGCTGGAGTTGCTTCCGGTTAGCTATTAGCTAAGTAAGCTAGCTAGCCCTAGCATACAGGTTTCAAACATTTCGAGCGGGGTTTAAGTTTCGGTCAGTTTGGCTAATAGGAAAACAGGTAAATATATTATTTAACAACTACACACAGTGACCACGGAGGTTACAGAGGGAGGTAGAAATTCTCTACAAACTTCTGACCTGTTTTGGAGCCCAACTCACACAGGTGTGTTTGATGTCATTAAGTGGTTAGTTCTCACCTGGAGAGTGTGATCATCTGCTGGTAACACGAGAACAAATCAACATCCATTCATTATCCTAACTGCTTTTCCTGGTAAGGATTCTCACAGATATGACCAAATTAAAATCCTAAAATGTTCACGGGCTAAGTCTACATCTTTCATGAACAGACTGTGTAGGAGTAGGCAAATCCCAACTTTCGTGGCTCTCAGCATTTTTGAATTTGCTCAAACCTATGAAAACAATTACTTTATTATAGGGCTTTTGTCCAGCTGGCCTGGTGAAGCCGTAATTTACTTATCCTAAAAGGGTGGATGGTTATTTTCAAGAAATTACAGTTTGCTGATCACGCAGTTCCACTAAAAGGTGCTAAAATGGAAAAACGTGTCACTTGTTGAAGAGTTGATTTCCTTTTGTTCCTACTTTGACTTTTCCAACTTTGAGGACAACACTAAATTATTATTATGAGAAAAGTAATCTGTTTTATTGTTTTTCCTCCATGCAGTTCAAATATGAAGTCTGGTCCCATTCCTCTAATCTTTCCTTTGCAAACTTTCAGTAAATATTTGAGCTCATGAGGTGCAGTAAGTGACATTTGATTATCTGATTTTAGACAAACCCAAACAATAAGAGATAATTGATTGACATAAAATGTTACTTTACTTTGTTGCGTTTCAAGCACACTTTACCTGTGATCATTTCAATTAATTTTTTATTGTTCAAGGGCTAATAAAGCAGGGAAATTATTACTGATTTAAAACAATACAGTGACCACAAACAATAGAAACTGTGAAAGTGAAGTAGTTGTTGCAGTACTGAGTGTGCTTTGTAATTCATTCTCACTTCTCAAATAAATGACTTGCACTGTTTGAGGACATTTTAACAGTATTTAATTTCACATAAGGTGTGCAGTAAGAAGATGCAGAAGAATTGTAAACAAGGAAATCTCACAGTAAGTCTGACAGTGGATCTGATACTAACTCCAGCTGACGCCCTGACAATAGTGTACCAGGATCAAACTCTGTGCCGTGTTTCCATCCATGAAAAATTGGTTCAATATGATTTCTGCATTTATGAACAAATTGACTTACATATACTGTGTTGGAGATGACACTATTGATATGCGTAATATGCATGGCACATTTTGTAAGACAGTTTGAAGTGAGAGTGGTGAGGCTTAAGTGGTTTAAGCATGTGCTGAGGAGGGTTGTGGAGCACACTGGGAGAAGAATTCTTAGAATGGAGCTGCCAGACAGGAGGCCAAAGAGGAGGATCATGGACATGGTGAAAGAGGATGTGTGAAGTTGTTGTGACAGAGGAAGATAAGGAGAACAGAGTATGTTGGAGACGGAAATGTAAAAATCCAGTTTGTGCACTGATGTCCTTCATTTAGAGGACAACAGATTTACAGAGTAAACCAAATTATATCAAATTTTGTGACAATTAACATGTTGTAAAGCTTACAGCCATTAGGTGGAGGTATTACACTTATAGATTCAATGCAGTGTTTACATTCACTGAATTTCAGCAGCTGCTAGAGTGGAATAAAACATGCAAATGAAATTGTTTCCCTGCACAAATCTATGCTATGGCACAAAATAGGTAGCCATGACAATGACGTTAGAAAAAACAGAATTTCTTGTTTCTTTAAACATTTTATTTTTTCAGAAAAGTTATGAATAAATCTCTATGTGCAACTACAGGATTATTTGTGTCATTTGGAAATTCTATTACCTGCTGAGAGCTTAAGCTGGAGTTTCAAAAGTGACAAACCAGATTACGTCATTTCAAAATTCACATTTTGTTAAGATGTTTTATCCATACATCAAAATTAAGAAATCTATATAAACTTTTATATGAAATACTATAAATATTAACATTATGAAAATATTTTCATATAAATTAACTGACACACACACACACACACACGACAGCAGAGCAGATTGTAGCAGAACACAGTACAGATTTTAGACTCCTTAGAGTTGCAGTTGAGAGGCATCAAAGATTGGTAACAGGAGATGGAAAAAGACTCCCTTGCTCTACATATTGAAGGCCTAATAAAAGAAAATTCATAACAGACAACGGTGAAGTTTAAATTTTTTGCAAAGCATTAAGATTTTTGCATACTGATGGATATGTGCAGGCAAACACGACAGCAGTGATGACTTCAAACAGTATAGCACATAACATTTAGTCTGAAACGGTTACATCTGGAGATATTACACATAATATTTATCATCATTTGTTCAAAGTACAGTATATTAAATTGCACTTATCCTACCTGGGGAAAAAGTAATACACAAAGATGCTTCATAAGGATTAGGAGCAATTCCAGTGTCTGCTCAATAACACTTCAACAAACAGCAATAAGCAGTTAAAATGTTCTTTATAATAGCTGAATTTTATACTGTGCATCAATATACTGTATAAACTATTGTTTCACTTTGGGTTTTATCATCTGCTGTTCCTTTGTTATATTTCACATCAAAATTAAAGTGCTGTATCACACTACTTTATACAATAAGCATAAAACAGTATGTATCTTGTAAATATAGAACATATTTATATAAATAATGAATATTAAATATAGATTTCTTTGACAGAAGAAGACAAATAATGTTTTTTAAGGCATTGCAGAGGAAATAAGGAAGGGGCAATACAGGTTATTTGTCTGATTTCTCCACTTGTTTCCCGTTCTCTGGCTTTTCCTGAAGCTTGTAGTCCTCCAAAATGGCCTGTGCTGTATGCTTACCAGTCCGCTTCACCGCTGCTTTGATCCCCAGGTTGTCAATATTGAAGGCAGTGATACCAACGTTAATGGCAGAATTGACAGCGTGATCTGTGGCTTGTCCTGCTGCTGCCCCATACCTTCATCAGAAGTCACATTAGGTAAGAGGTCAGCGCAAGAGGCAGAAGACAGAGGATTTGGGGAGAATTAATTAAAATACAAAAGGAAGATGGCATGCCGTTTGTGGATTTCACCCATGCAAATGCACAATCTTAAACTGATAAATGTCTGACTGCCAAAATCTAAAATGTTTTCCATAGGGATTCAGAAAACTAAAGGTGGGAAATACGGATACTGTATAATGATCATGCTGTGTATATTTATATTTCCACAATATAATAATGTCAGTGTGTAGTGAAACTGAATTAATAAAGTATCAAAGCATAAAGAAGTGTTTGTCTTTAGGTCATTAAGTTAATGAAACAGCTCATAAATCAAGGTAATTTATCTAAACTGTCCAACATAAACTCTTAAAGGTTGACAATTTGCAGTAAACTATCACATGATATATAACTGATAATAACTCAATTATATTGTGTATATATATATTTTTTTTTCTTCATCATTGAACATACAATATTGGAAGAGATGAGGCAGAAAAAGGAAGTTGCCAATTGTGAATCAGAGACATTTTTAGAAATCAGTGAGAGCGGCACCATTGTGAATTGCCACATAGGAAAAGGCAGTAAACTGGCACACCATAGGTGACTTCAGAGCTTAATGCAGGAGCCAAATCATTCCCCAAAAGAGGCTCACATCATGCTTGTGATTAGTAGTGTTAAAAGTTAAATAGCTGTGTTTAATTAGGAAAAGATTCATGTCTTCTCATTAGGTGGGTCAAAGATGTTTTGTAGACCCCTAAATCTGCAAAGCAAATTGAAGAGGAAAATACGTGAGTGCTTGAATTATGCTAGATGTCATTTGCAGCCTACACATGGAAAATCTGTCTCAAGCAAGTGACTGATCGAACAAATAAAACAGAAGGGAAGACTTACTTATGTTTAACAGTGGTGACTGTCTCTGATGCTACACTCGTGGTAATGTTCTTTGCTGCTACCTCCAAACCAGTCCAC
Organism: Ctenopoma kingsleyae; assembly: GCA_032353495.1. Taxonomy (NCBI): domain Eukaryota; kingdom Metazoa; phylum Chordata; class Actinopteri; order Anabantiformes; family Anabantidae; genus Ctenopoma; species Ctenopoma kingsleyae. The sequence continues at coordinate 5,772,055 of JAUBNQ010000005.1, read as the reverse complement.
ATGGTGGCAAACCCTGGGCCAAATCCACAAAAGAGAAAGTATGTCAGCGCATTTTATTACACTTCTTATAAACAACTTCCTCTTAGAGAATATAAATTGTACCTTGCACTCCGCTGGCAGCCACCACCATGGCTCCATCTATGTTGGAACGCCCATCCTTGTCTTTCTTCATGGACTCAGGGATCAGCTTGCCTCCGTGTTTTTTCACATGTGGAGCCAACTCCCGGCCCACGCAGCCAGCGACAGCACACACCCCGTCCACTGGAAGTAACACAGCATTACGTCACAGGTCCATAGCCAAATGACCACACAGGCTCAGTAAAACACACTGACTGGAGATGACTCATTCACCTAAAAACTGGCTGACTTTGACAGCTCCCCCCGTCGCTTGCTTGGCAACATGGAGACCTTTGGTGACTGTAGGGCTGACGTAAGTGGGTTTGTCTTCTGGAGTGATGTGTTCTCTGAGTTTAGATGCCCCTTTGTGAATGGCCTTCCCTGTGAACTCAGCTCCTTTCACAAGGCCCCAGCTTAGCCAGGACGCACCTGAAGGGGATCAGGATCACACAGGGCTGGTCACGCTGGAGCGCTGACTGATATGTCTTTCCTAACAAATCACTAACAAACTAAAGCTTGAAGGCAAAATGTGACCTCACCTGTCAGGATCCCATTTGCCACCTTCTCACTCCACTCAGGTAGAGTTTTTTCCTCCTCAGTTTCTGCTGGTGCAGTTTCCTCAGGTGTAGTGATGGGCACCTTCTGACTGAGATTAATGGTGTCTGCAGCTTCATCTGGAGCCTGATGAAACAGACACATTGCTTAGATGCTGCAGAAGTGTGGTCTGAAAATAAGAATTTCTTGTCAGTCAAAATTTGTACAGCTTGTAGTTACTTTGTGCAAGCTGTACACATCTCCGTTCAGATGCTCGTCTCCAAGTAACCCCCCAATTCACACAATAGTTCCTCTCATTATGCTGTGTTTCTTGTTTCAATGCTGTATTTGTTTGCAACAAAGAGAGTGCTATTTTTAAATGTCTCTCTGCAGTCAGTAAGCAGCCTCCTTCTTTGCTAAAAAACCTCAAATCTTCTACTTGCCACAAAAATTAAGAAAAAAAAAAAAAAGCCTACTTGCTGATAGGAAATCACATCCATCAGAGAAGATAAGTACTCTGACTGTACACATCAGAAATTACTTTTGTTGTTTGGCATTGATCTGAGCCAGTGTCTCTCCCTCCATCATGGCTGAACTGGCACTTCTATTTCAGCTAAACCTCTGAGGTTGTTCTAACTGCTGCAGATAAGAGCATTATGACTGATTAATTCTCCTCACCTGCCTGTTTCAAATCCCCACAATGCTGAGGCAGGGGTAACCTGGGGAAGTGTGCCAGCTTAGAAGTAAACAGGAGCAGGAGTTTCACACCAAGCCAAAACAATGAGAACGTTTGGAATCCACTCAGACTGCAGCACCCACATATTGTTTAAGCAGCCAACTTATTTTTTTTCTCCAATATCTGCAGTGAACCAGTTTCAAATGCTTGCATAATTTATTTGTGTTTTGAATAAGGGTAAAGGGTGTTTGAGGACTGTGAAACAGCAGTGAAATCACAATCTAACTTCTAATTGCACAATGTTGCACTTTCAACTGCATTTCAACATAGAACTTATAACTTATTAAAGTGGAATCTCAGTATTTGAAGGAAGGACAAGCTGAAGATGCTAGCACTTTCACATGACCGTCTGTAACTACCAATAGTGGCAGATTTGCCTAAAATAGATGCCTGCGCCCTCCCCACTGGCACAAGAGGATTTGCCAAAATGCATTATGCAGCAATTCTTTGGTGATTTCAACTACTTATTTATTTTTATGTTGGAAGACTACAGACACATTTCAGCTGACACTAATGTCAGCATTTGGTCAGAGCTAAAAAAAAAAAAGGAATGATCTTAAGGTGCAGATCACTTGTATTGATGTATATTCAAATAAATAGGACCCAAGATGGTCCAAATGTGTTGAGCTGTCACAGATCTGATGACACAGCAACACTAACCTGAATCCTGAGATCTGTCATCTGGGACAGCAGGTCCTGGAACAGCTCTCTCTCTGCAGCAGGCAGCTCAGAGGACAACACCACACCTACGTAGTAGCCTGGAGTCGGTGCCATCATATCCGGAAACATGAACACACCAGTGTTACACAGCAGCACTGGGGAGTCCATGGCCATTAGAGGGTAGAGCCAGTCACACACCTACAAGAAAGCATTAGAAATTTCAGAAAATTACAACAGCTGGAAAATGTGATAATAAATATGTCAGTGTATGATGGCATCATTTCTAAGCAATATGCCCTAATATGCAGCAAAACATGACAATTATTAATTAATTATTTATATGGGAGACAAATGTAATAAAGGAGAACATGTCTACAAAGACATTTTGTTAAACTTCAGGGGTTTTTTATCTTGAAATGACTAATAATGTTTAATATGACATGATGATGATCTCTGTTCATGTGTTTAGCAGTGTTTTCTGCCATCGGTCTGACATTAGACAAGCCAGAGGACACTGTCTGCCTCTGACTGCTGCATGTCTAACAGGATTACAGAGCATAACAGTGTAAGTAGGGTTTAGATAATTACTTGCGCTCATGTGAATCACTGATGTCACCCACTGGCAATAGGACCTGGGAAATTCCCCAATGAGGAGTCAGATTTCTGTCTCATGACTTTCTAGCATCAGTGTAATGATGGTTTTAAAAGGCAGCAGGGCAAAATGTTACCAAAAAAGAACAGACAGTTGTTTAAAAGTGGATGAGTTTGCTAAATTAGATAAGGCACTGTGTATTTTAACAAACCTCTAGCTTTGTTGTGTTTATTATCTCGTGTAGTAGTGTTTACATATGACCTCCACATTGACAAACCAATCTATTGGTTCAAAGACCCAATGCTCTGCACAATATCTGACGACAACAAGGCCTCATTTGTTTACATGTCTTTCACTGAGTAAATGAGGGATTCAAATTCTTTTTAAGGAGACATCTTTGCAGAATTTAAATACTTATCTTAACAGAATAAAAATTCATTTGATTTCATTCAATGCATTCATTTTTGCAGGTGTATCTTTCTTTCTGATATTAGGATATTCAGCACCCTTCTATAGAAAAAAAATAATTTCATCATTTTAATTAAAATATATTCTGATGTAATTTATAAGTTATAAGACCATGCATTGTAGGGAGCGGTTTCACATATGATTTTCTTCATCTTTGTCCACTTTTTAGGCAGTCATGGGCCTTATCTGTGACTTCCCAGCATAAAGTCATTTGGATTAGGACACTAAATCAACAGCACCCACGTGGCCAAGTCCATAGAGCAAAGGATAGGGGGTCATTAATAAGCCTATCTCCTCCTACTGATGAGTCACAGTCAACTTACAAAATCAGGTTAAAGGGCAACGGGAAAATAAAGAACTTGTGACACGGCTAGTATTACATTTCACTCTCACTTATTGCATCAGATGGGTCTGTCCTTACCTGCAGAAAAGCTGGTGGTCGGTTAGGCATTCTGTCAGAGTGATCACTGGTAAACTTTACCATCCGCAGATAACCAGGATATGACGGGGCGCTCACTTGCCCTTCAGGTGTGACAAAGAAAATCTGTACACCATGAGGGATGTACAGCAGCTCCTCTCCGTCTTCACCCATACTCTGAGGAGATGGTGTTGAGTTAGACGTACGACTGTAGAACTCATCACCAACCAGAGACATCTCCCCTGTATCTGTTCCATATGAGATAGATAGGTGGCCATCAGCTGCCTGACGCGAGTAAGCCGGAGGCTGTTCAACTGGAACCACAGGCTGTTTGGTAGGTGAAAGAGGAACCGCGTTACTGCACGCAGACATGCCTCCAACAGCTGCAGCTGCCACCTGGCCATTAGCAGAAAGGAGGTTTGGTTTGGTGGAGCTGGCCTCTCCGCCCTTCTCTTTGGTGGAGAGTTTTGGGTAAAGACTTTGACATGCAGACATTCCTGCAACACCAGAACCAGATGTGCTGCTGGTGCTCTGCACAGGTGCTGATTCAAAGTCAGAGCTGGTCTCTAGTATAGCCAGGCGAGTGGTGATGTTGTTCAGCGTCTCCTGCATCTTCTGCTGCATCTGTCTGGCTGATTCCCAGGAGCTGCCGACACACTCCTCTCCCTGCGAAGGCACACTGATGGCCCTGAGAAGGTGCTGTCTTCCTCGCTTGTAGAGCTCCAAGGCCTCTGCCTTGTTTCCAGCTTCATCTGCAGACAGTCCTTTGTTGATGCACTCAAAGGCCCTCTCATAGCCATCTTTGATCACCTGTAGTCTGGCGTTGTCAAATGCATCTTGTTTAGCTTTCTCCATTCCCTCTGAAACAAGACTTACAATTAACTTTATCAAACAATTTGCTGTCTCCATCCAAACACACGTCACATATAACGTTATGCAGCACTAAAAGTAGGATAAAACATATTATATTTGTGTCTGAGACGATTCTCAGTCATCCAGGTGATATTATCTGAGAGCTGGGTCATGGCACCTGGACTTCTTACCTGTTAGGTTGATCTTAGAGATCTCATCTACGCATGATAAATAACGATCATCTGTTGTACAACATGTCATTACATTAAGCTAAAACAGGCGAAAGCTGCTGACAGAGACGCCATCTCAAACTAACAACAGCTCACATATCTGTTCATGACTTTAGCTGTTACACCATGATTTCCTGGTGTAAACAGGAACATAAACACAGCAACTGTTAAGCTAATAAACAGTATATGCTAGTTAGCATTAACCTAGCTGGTTGTAAGCTACCT
>JAUBNQ010000005.1:5730549-5745485 GCA_032353495.1 Ctenopoma kingsleyae | reverse complement strand
CACTTCAGGTGTGCCCCAGGGCTCTGTGCCCCTCCTCTTCATCATTTATCTACTTCCTCTTGGCTATATCTTCCGTAAACATAAAATCAACTTCCACTGTTACGCTGATGACACCCAGCTCTACCTAACTTGCAAACCCAGTTCTATTCTCCCACCCCCCTTTCTTATCTGTATTGCTGAAATTAGATCCTGGATCTCCTCAAATTTTCTTAAACTCAACAGTGAAAAAACCGAGGTTCTCCTCATTGGTACAAAATCATCACTATCCAAAACCGACAATCTTTCATTTGTTATCGACGACGATCTCATTCTTCATTGACTTTGCATGCTTTCTTGTTGTTGTTGTTGTTATTTGTGTATGTATATATATGTTATTGTACGGTGCCCTTGAGTGTCAGGAAAGGCGCCTTTAAATTAAATGTATTATTATTATTATTATTATTATTATTAAATAGCATTTCTATTTTGACTCTCATTATTCTGACCACACTTTCCTGAAAGCAGCAGTCACAAGTATCTATTGTGATAGATTTGTGATTTACTGCACAGTTCTGTACAATGACCACACAGAGTAGCTCAGTTATATACAACAGACTTTATGGTTTAAATGTAAGGTTCCTGTTACTTTCTGTTGCTTTCTGGTGCATTCCTTCCACCCACTGTACACTGTACAGGCCCACAGATAAAAGTATTTTGCAATTATTATTATTAACTGAACGTTCCTGTTGCAAAAACAAATCTCTACTCCCTCTGGGTACAATTCAGGAATGTTCTCTGGGGGAGTGGGTATACCTCTGGAGTGTCTCTACAACTTTATCATTTTCTTGAAGCTTCATAACTTCACATCTTTTCACGTATGAGTGGGTGTGCAAAGGTAAATAAAAACATATTCCTTTATTGAATGTGACAATCAATGAATGTGACGGCAGGTGAGTCAGGATTCATATTTAACCACCTGCTGAAAACACAAAGATGTACATAATATACTAAGCAGTACTGTGCATGTCTCACCAGTGAAGACAAGGTTGAGGGGAGCCAGAAAGGTGTACTCAGCTTCTGATTTCATGGCTGCAGTGAGGCCCAGCTCGGACACCATGTCAGTAAAGGTTGATTGTTCTTTTCCCATTAGTTCCATCACCACCTTAGCTTAAAGAGCAGAAGAAATTCTGACACCATTAAATTATGGATTACAGGAAAAAATAAGCAAACACCAGGCACAATTAACCAGAATGCTTATATAAGAGGAAAAGAGGAGATGGGAGTCTAACCCGAATCTGGCATGAGCACTTTGTCAATAAGGTGGATGACACCATTGGTGGTGACAATGTCTTTCTTGAGGACCATCTTGACGCCGTTGACAGTTAAACTGTCGCCATCACAGCCAATCTCAATGGTGTTGCCTTCCATAGTTACATAAGAGCTGCCAGCTAAGATTGCCTCAGAGCACTGGATTGAGTCCAGAAGGTGAAAATTCACAAGAGCTGAAAAAAGTGAGACAAAGATTTAAATTAAATTGACTTAAAATTAAATCAATGTATGATTTAGGTGTAGATGGTCTATTGACTGCATGGGGGATGTTCTTTAATATGACGATATAATGCCCTGGGACCCTGAAGGCCCATGGGATCCTTCGGTCCTTCAGTGAGAAGACTTGTGATTTCTTCATAGTTCTGTTGAACTTTATCTGACACTGTCTGCTTTCTCAGTCTAGGGAAGCTGTGGGCCAATAAAAAAAGTGTTGGGTTGTTGCCAATATGACAAATATATTTGTCACCGAAGCAGCTGTTTTCTGCCTTATGAAAAAAAGCAAATGATGGAAATGTTACGATTCTGCTTTTTATTGTTATTTTCTCTGTGATTTTCAATAGCTCACAGTCACTGTTTATTTGAAGCCTTTAATTGTTCTGATAGTCAGTTACAGAGCTACAGTTCCCTACAGTTAACCCTCACCTACTCGCAGCATATATGGCACAGAAAAAACTGAAAAAGAAAGAAAAAAACAAAACAAACAACAAAAAAAACTACCAAAGTGCCAAATGATATGTTTCATTGTTTGACTTTCCATCCACAATTTCATGCATTAGTTAAAACTAGAGACTCAGTTTTAGTACTTCTCAACACATTTTTTATGTACAGCTTGCCAAATGTCTAAGTTCCATTGTGGCTTCATCTGTTTTGAATTGGAGGATGTTGAACATGAAAAAAAAAAATCACTTCATGGATGACTTAATCTAGCACACATGCTGCCAGGGAACCACTGCATTTCTTTTCCTGTACCTACATGAAAAATATAAATACAGTCCTAGTTTGCTACAGTTAATATAAACCCTCACACTCAGCTTTAGTGTTTGAAACGGTCTTGAGTGATCTTTGGACATTAAGAACAGCATCAAACTGCTAAGAATACCAGTCTGGTTTACCTTTAAGGACCTCCTTGTCAGTCTGAAGTCTCTCCAACACATCACCACCCAGGCTGTCAAAGGCATCATTGGTGGGAGCAAAGAGAGTGTAATGTCCTGGTTCACCCAGCTTCTTCAATAGTCCAGCATTTTCAGCCATGTTCTAAAAGATGGTTTTCAGGATTATGTTTTGTTAATTTAACTATGCAAAAGCGCACATTTGCAGAACTTATGACTGAAAAAAAAAAGAAATTTAAACATTCTGATTTATTGTAACAGAATAGAATCGCAAATGCATTTGTTTCTTAATTTACTATTGCTATTTTTGGTCTTAGGCTTTTCCTACACTTGTAAAGACAATGTGAACTAACCCTACTGAATAAAAAATTAAACAAAACAAGTTATCTGGCTTGCATAATGTGTTCTCACATTCAGAGCTGACAGGTCTTCCTCAACCGCAATGACATCCTCAATGGTATTTCCAACAGCGCTGATGACACGGTCAATGACATGGACAACTCCATTGGTTGCAACCTGGTTGCCGTAGATAATCCTGGCACAGTTCACCGTCACCACCTGCACATAACATTCCCATTACATGTACAGTATCATACCACTGAAAACTGTTTTGTTTGTACAACTGCAAGGGGACTGACGTACTCACCCCATTGGCGTAATGGTTAATATGAAGACCAAGGTCATTGTACATGGAGGTGACTTTCCTATTATTCTTTAAATCTTTGGTCAAGAGGCGTTTGTTGACCATGTGATAATGCAAAGCATTGTACAGTTCTATGTTGACATTGCTGACCAATGCCCTCCTTGTTTCCTGTTAGGTGACATAAATGAAATGTTAAAACCTCAAAGATAGAGATGTTTGGTAGCTTTTTGTTTTGTTCTTGACGCACCTCATCCAAAGCCTCCCAGGCCTCATTGCTGGGGGCAAAGAAGGTGAAGGATCCAGGTCCCTCAATCTCAGGCCTCAGCTTTGAAATATCAGAGTATTTTTGTGTTGAGGTTGCTTTTACCAGAGCCAAGCTGTTATACACATTGTCAATTGGGGCCACTAGGGAAGAAATTTTGAAATCACATCATTAGATGTTAGCCTGTCTGAAACATTTGGGGCTTGAAAAGTAAGACATGTGTCAACAGTATGCTAAGGCATATTATTCTGGTTCGTTTAGTCTGACTTCAAATATAGCACACAGCTGCTCTACAATTAGAAGATATGGCCCTATCAAACCTTTATGCACTGACCACATTGAAGGACAACATACCTGCAGGGCAACCACGCATGCCCTCCAACTTCGTGTACCCTGGGCAGCACTCATAAAGAGCTGTCCTGCAGACAAAACACAGATCACAAATTCAGTCATCTCAAAAAGGTAGCACATCCTTTGAAATACTGTTTGCAAGCATTTTTCAATACAGCTGTGTAAGAATGTAAGAATAAGTAGGAAAAGGCATTTTTAAAGTTGCCATGTTTTGAGCTGAATCGTCATTTGCTGTTGGTCTTGTGTGTTCACTGTTTCCAGATGTTACTGATTATTTCCTTCACTACCCAAACTGTACATGTGATCCAGCATCTTAGGCCAAAACCTAATGGAAAGAGTGCCTCAAGGATTTTGCCTCTATAACAGTAGTAAATTTATCTTACCATGAATTCCTCTTTGAAGCTAACAGTTAGTTTGGACTACATTTGGTTAACCTCATAAACATTACAAATTTAGTCTTGAAAAACAGCTGTGTAATTGAAGATGTAGAAAATTTTAGTTAATACAAGGAACATTTAAAGGTTGCCATTATCTTGCAAATTGTCACCAGAGCTTGTATACTGCACATACATTTATAATCTAGAGAATAATCATTTTGATTTAGATAAATTAGTTACAAATGAAAAATGTTTTGCTGTTGGAGAAACATATGAGAAATAGTATTTCACCTCCCCTTAAATAGAGTCGGTCACTATAGCCTGAGGAAGACAGTAAAATTCAAGGTGCAGCTTGTACATATAAACATGTCTATATCACTTGTGTCAGCAGGTTCGGACATGTTGGAACTGTAGTATCTCTTCCAGCTCTTGGAAACCAGAAATTTGAAGATGTATGTTTAACCTCAAATAACTAACAAGTGTGGGACAATAAAAAGACCCACAGAACATAAAGAACAACACATATATACCCATGCATCTAGAGTTTGCAGGAGAGTTAATTATGGTAGACTGCCCAGTTTTTTTGTTAGAAAACTCTAACAAGGGAGCTGCTCCTTCGCGAGTTGTCCAGCTCAATGTGACAAATAACAAGAACATTATTACATCCTCGTGTTTTACAAATTGATCACAAATGTCACAATGTAACAAGTAGCAATGCTTTTGATTGTGCATAGGAGTGAACAGTGTATGGGAGCAGTGATTCTGCATAACACATAACTTAACAAAGGGAAACATGGATGGACTTTATTTACTTTGGGAGAGTTGTGAAATCCAGTGAAATATGCACACCAGAAATTCTCCATATGTGTGCCATTTGCAGTTCAAACTGGACTTTGTGACTTTATCAGTACAGTTAAGGACAAAAAGATAAAATATATGTAACTGAATGAGCTGTAAAACTCACTACTACACATGCTTTAATTATATTTAATTGCAGTGAGATTTCTAACACTTTTTCAGAAAGTGTGGCATAGATATATAATGATGATTCTGAACTGCAGATGGTGAACATGGCACACATTTACCGCAAAATGGCAATCTTATGCTTATAGCTAGCAAAAAGAAAAAACTGTCTAAACACTAAGACCTTGGGTCAAGAGACAAAATTTCAAGCAGACTTTACTGTGGTGGAGTGTTCACTGCTGATGTCTCAGACAGACCAAACATTCTGGGACATAGCTAACTACACATCTTTAACAGTTTGAATCAAGGTTGAATGGAGTTGGGGGTTCTGGGATGAGATCACACAAGCCCCATTAGGGCAGAGTCAGCAAAACCCTCGCTGCATTGCCCTCCCACACAGAGGGACTGTGTCTGGCCATGGAGATGGAAACTTTTGACTTGTCAGCATCTCTATAAAAGAACTGTTCCATTAAGAATTATGATAACTTTGTCAAACACCATATTTGCTGTATGTGGCTTTATTTTAATTCAACCCATCACTAATGGGCAGTTTGGAAGTTTAGTTTGTTTTGTTTTTTTTTAAGTTTTCTTGGAGGCAGAGTTGTCCTGGAAGCAGAAATATTGTCATTTGTTCAAACCTCAGAGGGTGAAGATCTATAATACGCTGTATAAGCCTCAATCATGGCGTCAAACATGAACATACGTGGCTACAGGAAAAACAGAAATCAGCTTTGTGGAATGTTATGCTGACTGAGACAAAGATCAGGGAATACAGGACATGTTTAGTTATTATCTGTATGAACTGCAAAGACATCTGTATAAAACATGTAAAGTGTTTGTGGCAGGGTGGGAGGAACATTGGAAGGGCCTTTTCATTGAACAGCTTTCATCAGTACACTGAGACAGGTGTGAATTCAGCTATCTGATTGATTCCATAATCCCATGTCAGGCTGCCACTGGAATACACAACGTTCTTTGTGGTTTCCAGCGTTATCATTTGCCAAGTTCAGTGACCAGTGCGTATTCATCATGAATAACTAAGCCTATTTAGGGTGCTAGTCATGACATAGGCGTAACACAAGCAGAGAGGGCAAACTGTGTGCATGTGTGTGTGTGTGTGTGTTTGCATGAGAAAGAGTGAGATATTATAAAATAGACATGGCTTCGATCCATGTTTAAACCCAAAAGTGCTGAGAGAGTTGGAACAATAGCAGAAAAAGAAGCTGCCTAGAGTGATTGAGCTGAATGATTTTCCTTTCATGAATACACTCAACATTTTTCAGCCACATCACATCCTGGAATCAGTGGTTTACCACTGTGGTACCCAATGACGACCAGGCTTCCTAAGTTATGAAAACCCTAACTTAAAGTTTATAGGATTGAATGAAATAGTCATCAATACAAAGAGTTTAGGGCTGAGTCCATGAATGTGTTTTTCATTTTAAGTGATAGTTTAAATCTAAGTAAGATAACAGATGTCTGGCCCTATGGAAACGTTAAAGTTTCCATCAAATCCCCAGAGAAGAAGCCTCAGAAAAAGGAAGGAAGCAGATGTCAAAGTAAATGCTATATTTTCAAAAATCTTTTGCTTGTAATGTTCATTTGTAGGAGAAACAACATGTCCTGTTGGAAACATACAGTAGAAACAACACTTACGCTTTCTTTCCACAGATCATCCCTTGGTACCAATTACGACATGTGCTGAAGTACTTCTTCTTGGTCCCCATGACTTGCTGAAGTGCGCAGACATTGGGTCTAATGAGCATTTGGAGTGAAACAGAAATGGAGCATTAATCAGCAGGTATAATATATGAGTAAGACTTTATTCATATGTAAATTATTATGTGACAAAGAATCCTGCTGAGAAGGACACCAGACTGCCAAGTGTGAATAATTATTTGGCAACTACCCCTGCTGCTTTTGAGACCAAGCAGGAAAATATAAATTATGGCATCTATGCCTGCTGAATGTGAAAGTAAACTATCAAATTTTAGTTATGATTTGTATAAAACTATAACAAAAGTGATTTACAACTTTACTAAATCATAATATTATTTAATAACATATCATGATATATACAAAAATAAACAATTGATGTCAAACAACTGTGACGGGATTGTAACATAGCATATTTGACATAAACATAGAAAAGACAGAACTTTGCCAAAATAATAAGATCTACAGAGGCTCCTGCCTCAAGGCTCAATGCTATAGCATGGAAAATGAAATAACATGACGCCATAAAGATAAATAATTCTCCAAAATGATAATTAAAAAAACATTGATGTGCTTACCCTTCTTTCCTTGCCCTGATGCGACTGTGGGCAACTATTTTGTCATAAGCTAAACTCTCAGCCTTGCCAAATGCAGGGAGCACAAAGAGTGCAAAGGCAGCTACAAAAGGGAGCTTCATCCTTGAATTCCTAGCTAGCCCTTCTAGACCCAGAGTAATGGGAGCAGACTCAGAGTGGGAGTTTATATACCACAACTCTCACCCTTCACTCAAGGAGGATGGCAATATTTCATGCATGCATGGGCCACCCAGATTCTCCCAACAGCCACAATTTTATACACCAATACAACAATCATTTTTGTGCAATGAACTGTGCACTCTAAATCTTTTTATTTAGTGCATTGTTTTATATAGCGTTTTATATAAGTCATGTTTGGAAGGTCATTTTTTTTAAAAATAGGGGAAACAGTTGTTGAATCTTAAAAAGTGGAGCAAAATGTTGTAGAAACTTTGCCATTTCACTTTTATGCAGTTTAAAGGTGTAATGCATTTCTCACACATATATTTGCTATTTCAATACACTGTAGAATTTAGGAATGTTATAAAAATCACAATACAGAATTAGCAGAACAATATTACTTTATTCTTAAAAATAACAGTAGATTGCATTGCATTGCAGTCAGATTCTCAATTCTTCTAATTCTCAGTGCACCTCAACAAAAGAGTTCAGCATGTTTTTAGATTCCTGAAGCTGAGCCCCACATTAAAAACATACATACTGAGCAGATGGAAAACCTGGGATGCAGAATACAGCTGTATCTTGTCCATAAAAATGTCATTTATTTGGACTGCAAACAAAGACACATTACATAATCTCTGCTCTGAACAAATGCCAGAGCACTGATAATAATCTTTCAGAATGTAATTTGCTCCACCTAGTGGTGGGAGGGAGTGAAGGTATTATTATTATTATTTTTAATGTTTAATATTCTTGTACTGTATGTAGTTAAGATTGCCACATAATGATGACTATATTTGAGGGAATATATAATGAGGTTCCTCCCTTTTTGAAATATGAAAGAACTACTCAAATATATTTGAAAGCATGCCAAAGGCACTCTGAGTGCTCAGTGGAACCACACCCACCTCTTAAATCTACAATACCTGATCTCCATATGCAACAAAAGTAAACATACAGCATATATAGCATTAGCACACATGTGCTAAACACATCAAAGCAGTATCTGGTGTTCCTTGCAAAAAATATTACGACTCTTTACTAATTATAATAACAGGCTGATATCAAAAACTTTACACATACTTCATGCTCTTTAAACATAAGTTCTACATGTGTAGCTGTTGTTAAGCTTTACCAGTTGGTATTTTTACTCACAGCATGCCCAAATGGCATCACTTATACCATTCATTCTACCACATGTTGCTCAACCTCTTGGCTAGCCACATGTTCCAAATGAAAGTAATGTCTTCCCTACCAGCTAAGTAAATGGATTGTAAAAAAAGGGGAAAAACACACAACCCAGAACTACAGCACTGTTGCTGGGCTGAAATCTAGTGGTTTTACTAGTGCCAGTGTATTATGCAGCATAGTATGTTTATTTTGAGCAGAAAGCCTGAAAGTAAAAAGGTTTATCATTATCAAGACATTATTAACTTGATCAGTCAAAAGTTTTAGAAAAGGGCATATACATAAAATCCTCACTCTGGCTTTTCATGTCTTCTAAAATCGCAAAGCGTTTACATTAACTTTACAAAGCCAACATTCCAGTAAGCAGACAATTCTCATGTTAAAGACTAAAGACTGTATTGGCTTGCGTTGAGAAATAATTGCACAGATGAACTTGCTACAGTGATAATTAAATGCAGCGTAGCTTGTACACTTTGAATAAGCAAAGTCTGTGGGAATTACTCACTTTCACACACAGAGACAAAAACTGCATGTGTCGCAAATAATGGATAAAGTAACTCTTGATCATATGGTTTCCTTTGAACGCATCCTGCTAGAAAGCTCTTAAGTGGAAGATAAAAAATGTGATAGCAATTTAAAGTGAGTGAGCTCTTCACATTTAGTCTAAAGACCAAAACAGTCTGTTGATTGGCTGTAATTTGTTCTCAGCTACTAAAGAAACCTAAATACTTTATTTGGCACCCTAGGGTGCAGCATCAAGCTGAGAAGATGTGAAGTTCAATATCTGTGTAAATGCAGAACATGAGCAACTAAAGTTCAATACCTTAGCACTAATAAACCTACTAATACCTACAAAAATTGCTACTGTTATTTAACATACAGTAATTAGTGTACCTCAAATAAACTGCAAGTGTTAGCGATTGCAGATTAAAAATAGCTAAAAGGCAGGGTTATATGTACAGTACTTCTTTACATGTACTGGATGAAAACTTTCAAAACAAGAGCTTTAGACAACAATTACTTTATATTTCTTATCAACAAGCTAACAGTTTACTGGAAATGTACCATATATGAATAATGTACCAAATTAGCTTTCACTCTGCAAATAAGGAAGTGCAAGGGCATTGAATTATATGCATTTTTTGACATTGTTTGTATTATTGTAAAATAAGAGAAATTGAAAAATATTAAATTAAAGATTACATTATTAAATTAAAGAGATTTTAAAGAGAAAAAAATTAAAGAGAACAACAAAATAAATTGGAGCGTTCGAGTGTTTATTGTAAATTCTACAAAAATATTCAAAACACCATTTAATTAGCATTCAGTTTTATTTAATCACTGAATAATTTCAATACATGTCACAAGTTACTAAATTGCACAGTACAGTATTAGCACATTAGCAGTGGGCCCTTATTCCTTTCTAAGCAGCTGACACACAGTCTGGGTGAAGAAAGTCTCCTTTGCCAACAGAAGAATAGAGAATATATCACTCCTTATAAAATTAAAGAGTAAAACATTCCCACTCACCCCAAACAGGTTAGAAGAGGCAACAGTGCAGTAGAACCTGTAATCATTTAATTGAATAGGTGCTATATTACTAGATTACTAGATTACAAATAGTAAATGTCCTCACACATTAAATACAAATTAATTTGATTTTACACTGTTTTAACTTCATTGATTATTTCTGTATAATTCATTTCAGCAGAAAATACTGTGAACATATGAGGAGTAGTATGTTTTTATAGATAGAGATTTAACACACAATGTTTTTTATGTTGCATATCAGAGTAAGTACATTTAAGGTAGAAGAGTCAAACATAGGCAACTGCTCTTTAGAATGAATTGTTCCTGCTAAAACATGAAAGAGTGACCTGTTTCACAATTCCCTGAGCATATTTCTTTAGAGAGTGGTAAATGCATGTAATATAATGTGAAGTTACATTAATAATATAATATACATTATTATACCATTATCTATATATGTCAGAATACAATGTTATTTAAACTGAAAATACAATTTAACTGCAGTACTGTAGAACATGAGAGATATTTCAGTAAACTACTTTAAAACTGGTAAATGAAGTGAATGAAAGTTTAAAAATGTTATCAAAAATGTGGTTCTATCTTGATTAATTTTTACGTGTTTTCGGCCCATTTTTCACTTCCTTGGTTTGTTCTCTGCAACAGTGGTCAAGCTCTTGAGTGTCCTCCTCCAGTTTCTTTAAGACTTCCACGATTACTTTCTCAGCTTGAAAGTTGTCTTGCTCTTGTCCACTAGATCCCAATGTATCTTCCTGTGGCAATGAAAATATTTCATCACATTTCTGAGAGGGGGGTCTGGCTTGTCGCTGGAGTGACCTGGCATCTGAGATGTCATTTGATAACTCGTTCTGGGTCTTTTCAGTACTGGGTGGAACAACTAAAGCACTGGCTATGCTGTTAGAGCTGGATGTTTTGGCAGCTCTCCGTTGCAGGGTAGTGGGGACTGCATCAAACACATACAGTTTCTGTTGAGGGTCTTCAGTAGGGAATTTCGGAGAATATTTGAATGAATTTCCCGGGTAAGCCAAAGTGGAGCTTGCCACAATACCTGATAAGCAACTGGGAGATTTACCCTTCATCATCCCCAAGACTTCATAGCGGAAGCTGGAGATATCCTGCTTAAGCTCCTATTAATTATTGAAAACCAGAGATAAAAAACAGCAGAAATTACTCAAGAATGAAAATCTCTTTGTTTATTGAGGTTTCCAATGCTGAAAAAGTAAATAGTACCTTGAAATTCTCCTCGGTTAATCCTTCCTCTGTCTTGGCATCTCTGATCATTGCAGCAACATATCGCTTTACAAGGTTTCTCATAACCTCCTAAAAAGACACATTATTTTCTAAGACATTTTCTAAGTTTTTTATTTTAAAACTATCAAATATCACCTAAATGTATATATTAAATGTGAACTGATTAAAAGCAAAATATTACTGTGCATTATGGAAAACAAATTACTACCTGATACTCGTGGTTTAATCGTACATTTTCCGCTGCACGTCTCTAGAATTAAAGAAAAAATAAAGATCCATTTACAAAGCAACACATGGCAGCATGAATCTTTACTTGCAATTTCTCAGTAGGAGGTCTTATGATATATCATTGCACATAATCAATTTCTGAAGAGAACAGATAATCTAATTTACTCCTCATTCTTTTGGAACCACCCACTTTGAGACTATAATAACAGACAGGCACTGAAAATGTATGCAATGCAGTGATGACGTATATCAGAGCAAATCTCTGGAAACTCCTTACCCCCAATGATTCAAAGGTTTCAAGTCGTTTTATGCTTGGTCTCTTTAACAAATATGTCTTTATCCATCCAAACAGATAATAAACTGACTTTGGACTGGGTATTATATTAAATGGAGATGGTAAAGTACCCCCTTCTTCAAAATAGCTCATCCACAATTTTGTTCTTGCAAATTTCCACTCTATATCTGCATGGTCCTAAAAAGAAAAACAACCATCAATTTATTAAAACCCTTTTCAAACGAATGCAGGACAAAATAGTGAAGTAAAACCATAAATTAGGTAAGCTAGACCACTCACAGCAATATGCTGGTAGGAGTTATTCATCATAGCAATTAGCATGTTCAGAAGCACTACCAGGGAGATCACATTGTACGTGCCAAACATGGTGCTGCCCACAAACTCCGTAAATTCATGGTCTGGTTCCACATTTGTCACATAGAGGGAAATCAGGCCAAATATTGACCAAAATAATGACTGCAGTGTCTCGAATAGCCTAAAAAGCAAACAACCATACATCACATTATGTACTGGTGAAATACAAACATATTAATTATTAACAATGCCGATTTGTCAGGGACAATTTATTTAAGAACTTTAACTTGCGTTGAGAAGGCGTTGTTTTGCAAATTACAGCGAATACCCTTGCAATGTCGTCTGCCATCTTTTGTGCCCATATTGTCATAATAAAAGTAAAGCTGGTTGAGACCATTAGCAAAGGCTAAAAGCACTAGACAGTAGATGAAGAGGAACTTGAGGATGTCTAGGAGCATGCGGCCCAGTGAGATCTGTAAGGGGCCCAGATGGGAATTAGCAGTGAAAAGGCAGATAAGACGCAGAGAGCTGAAGATGTTGGCAATGGCAAACAATGACTCTGCCACCAAAGTTGGATGCCACATTTCCCAGCTGCTTCTAGTTTTGGGTCCATGGTACTGTGAAAAGAAAATAATAATTATTAACACATAGGCAATCATCTGATTTTCCAGAACACATTTCAACTTACTTATCTACCGAGAAATATACATATAATAATATACAGGAATATACAGTGATGCCATTTGTTTAGATTTTCATCTTAAAGGTAAACAATGATTTAGACTGAAGCGAAGTTACATGCTAGTATCATTGCACCCAATCTTTGGTGTAAGATTTTTACCTTTACATAAGCAACAATCTTCAGAGAAATGGTCGCAAGATATAAGGAGTTCATTATAAAGTCCATTAGGTTCCACCAGTCCTCTATGTAGTCTTGGAAACCACTATCCCACATCTGTTTGATCTCAGTCCATATAAAGCCTAGGAGAGATCAACAAACAACAAAGGCTATCAAACAAGTATCATGTAAATAGTTGCATACAAAACTTTGGGGTCACTTACGAATTCCCTTGGTTTTTAAAGAAAATCTGAATCTGATGAAATCATTATCAGCAAATATTAGTCCTGTGTTCCAGTATCATGTTGTGCTTGCTTATGAAAGCACATCATCATTTTAACAAGTTAATTGATCAACCCTTTTGCAATTATGTTAGCACAACTGAATACTGCTGTTTTAATTAAATAAGCAATAAAACTGGCCTAGTTGAATATCTGGAACTTCAGCAATTGTGGGTTCAATTGCAGACTAAAAATAGATACTGGTACAGATACAGTGGTGTAAAAAATTTGCCCCCTTCCTGATTTTTTTTACTTTTTTGCATATTTGTCACCCTTACAAGGTTCAGATTATCAAACAAATTTAAATATTAGACAAAGATGAACCAAGTAAACATAAAATGGAGTTTTTAAGTGATGATTTTATTTATTAAGGATAAAAACTATCCAAACCTACATTAGCCATATGTAACAAAGTAATTGCCCCATTATTTAAAACATGAAGCGACTGTGGTTAAGTTTTTTGACACTTGAGTTAAATTTTACTAGCCACACCCAGGCCTGATTACTGCCATTCCTGTTGAGAGCCATTATCCACAAATGGAGAAAACTTGAAACAGTGGTGAATCTTCCCAGAAGTGGCCGGCCTACAAAAATGAACCCAAGAGCACAGCAACAATTCATCCAAGAGGTCACAAAAGAACCCAGAAGAACATCTAAAGAACTGCAGGCAAGGGGGGGCAAACACTTTTTCACACCACTGTAAGTCTAAATCTGAGGTATTTGGACCACAAAAAAGAATATTTGTGAGATGTAGACTGAGACTCAGGTGTCAAGTGCTCCTGTAGCAAAGACACTAGAGGACAGTGGCGGGCTGTCAATAAAGGGCGCTCAGGCGCCGCCCCACTTGTCTCACATGAAGAAGAAGAAGATGGGAATTGCCTAAAATAATTGTACAAAAACATGAAAATCTAAATAAACGTCTGTAATGATCTATACATTATATAGTCTATGAGTACTGTGTATAATCTGCATTAACATAGTTTAAAAATGTTCCTTCACTCGTTTACCGCGGTTCACTGAATGGTCATGTGATTTCCTGTTCCTTTAAGGCGCAAAAATCTTCAACATAGTTCCATGCTATAACTGGTGCATGTGCACTGGAACCCCTTCCAATACAAAGTATAGGAGAACATTGGGGTGTAAAATTGTGCGCCCAAAGCCCACCCTCAAGACTTGCGTCTCAACCCTAGACCTGGAAATTCAAACAGAAGTTCACCATGGAGCTTGTGTTTCGTCAGTCAGTCGGAGGAGCAGTTTTTTGTCATGGATAATACAAATTCAGTTGCTAAGAACTGAACCGTTCCTCAGAAGAACACCACAGGAAAAGCTTCGGCATAAAGATCTTTGATCTGACCAGCCGGACATCAAAATCAAATAACTTAAATAAGACAGAGGGAGAAATTACACTTGGTCTTTCTCCAGAAACTGGTATGAGAAGAAGTCCTGACTAACTGTCTGTCCTGAGACCGGCGCTTTGTTTTGTTTTCCTGTCACCTCTGTCAGCTGCCAGGAGCCTAGACTCAGACAGG
>JAUBNQ010000005.1:5668924-5706307 GCA_032353495.1 Ctenopoma kingsleyae | reverse complement strand
TGGCCAGAGAGCCTTAACCTACAGCTAAATTTTGTCCACACACACACACACACACACACACACACACACACACACACACACACACACACACACACACACACACACAGACTTGTGTCCCCATTCGTAGAACTGCTTGTTTGATTATCTGTGTCTCCTTTGTTTTCTGCAAAGTACTTAGCAATTAATCTATTTGTTAAAAACATGCGGTAAATAAACCTAACTTAACTTGTTTTGTAAGCAGTGCGATTGTTCTGGCCATAAGTTATAGTCTTAATACATGGGTCCATGTACACCTGGGGAATCTGGGCACACAAATAAAGAATATGATTAAGCTTGACTGGTTCCACTGCCTTTTTAGTTCTGTAGTATCCCAAGGGTAACATAAGCTTGGAAGATGGATTTGGCTGCTGGTTGGTTGTGCATTGTATTTCTATAGGTTACACAGTTTGCTTTTATAGGGGCAGATCTTCAAAGTAGCCTGTGCCTCCATTCCAGCTTGAACCATCAAAAGATTTGTCCCTGACAGAGATGTAACAAACTAAAATAGCCTTAATGAGATCACTGAGGCCGGGGCTGTATTGTCTCTGGGGAATAACTACTATCAGAAATAGCTCTGTTAAGTCCAAGCAATTGTTAGAATGGAGTCACTTTAGCAACACTGAGGCAAACAGTGGGGTGGGGGGACATCAAAGGAGACAATTTTCAAAAGCATTTCTAGTGAGAGTGGGACACTGCTCATATAGATAGAACAAACAGTAATAATATATAATAAGATTCATTTGTGTGCTTTTTATGGAGGGTGTTAATTGGAATTGATTGGAGTCACTGTGTTTCATCCTTAAATTACATATAGTTTTTAAAAACATATTTCATTCATTATTTGTTTATTTAAAACATTAAGGTTATTTTCCAGCCACAGTTCAATAGTGTTATGCATAATACTGACATTTGATACAGGCATACTGAGCAATGAAATTGCTGTTAATGTGTATACGCTATAAAGATATACAGTATTAACTGTACTGTCAAGTATTTGTTTGGCTGATTGGCTGCAGATTTGAGCTCAGACTGAACACATCCTGTTGCAACTCATCCGTGTATCAGGTTGACTCAATGATGTCACATCTAGGGGCTCAAGGCGCCTTACATGATGTATATCTCTGTTAACAAGGTTATGATAACAGTGGTGTCACTGACAGAATGGTATGTAAGCCTTCCAGTGTTTGGCCTGTCGGTGTGTATGCAGTGATGACAACGCAGCGGATTCAGCTGAGAGGCAACTGAACATTAACCGTGCTGTAAACAACACACAAAACAGGATATTTTTAGGTTATGGATGGATCTAATGTAAATATGTTTTTATTGTTTTCTTCTAGGCAGTCAGTATCCCCGACCTGCCGGGAGAAGCTTATTTAGCTGTCACCGGTGTCATCACAAAGCAAAACAAACAGAGTTTCTATGTGCTAACAGTAACAAAGAACTAGATGTTCTCCTGAGCAAATAGCTTTAAATATTTTGTTGTTCTTGTCGTGTTCAGCATTGTCTAAACTTTAATGAGCAACTGAAAATCATTCTGATAAACATTCATTCATAAGGGGCATACAAAAGTCACCAGAGCTGCAATATTTCAGCCTGAAGTGCACTTCCACTGTGAGTATCTTTCCCCACAGTAAATCACCTGCACATCAGGATAGGGATATTCACTTCCTTTATGGACTGACAGTTCTATCTTCTAAGAAAGATTGGTCATTTACAATAAATTTGATATAAATATATGATACAATATCATCAAACTTCCTCTCAACTCAAAAATAACCCTGAAGCTGTGGGTATGATCCAATTCCCCCTGTGCCATTGCTGCTGTCAGGAATTTCTATTCATCTTCTTTTTCATTTTCTCTTGTAACTAGGAGCTGTCAAGGACTCGGGGCTTTGCCTTGCAGTTTGCTTGGCTATATTTATAATTGGACCCTGTCAACAGTGTCCAGTGCAGCTCAGCTGCACGGTTTGTTATGGCAGCTACCGTGTACTGATTTCAACACATACCAGTTGTCGTATATCATGTATATTTGTAATGTAACTATAAGTAGGTGCAGACACCTTTGCACCCACGAGCTTATGGATGGAATGAAAATGATCTAAAAGGGATCAGAGATGAAGGCCTACAAGAGAAGAAAAATTCTTCCAGTCAATATAAAGCTCAAGGGATGCTATGTGTGAGTGCATCTAACATATACAAAGGCAGCAGTGTCTATAGTTGTGTACACTGAAAACCACAGCTGTGTCAGAGAAATCAGATCATTTCCCCAATTAACCAACAATTTAAGTGAATGTGAGAAAACTGCATAAGGAACAGAAACCATATACAGTGGGAGGGTCTCATAATGGAATGGTATCAGATTTCCCCACAGACAAATGTCTTAACCTATTTTAAAACAAATGTGATTCTTATCTTTATGTGCAGCAGTGCTGTTCATTAATACAACCGATTCACTTTATTTGCCCTGCTGTGCTGCACAGTATCTGTGTGCTTGTCCTCTTAATCAACACTGTTTTTCAGATAAATGGTGCAGAGAGACTTGGTCATGACTGGGCTTGTCAGGAGTCAGAGGAGATGCTCTGCTGGGTGAAGCATCTGACACCTAGAGGACCTGTGTGATACAAGAGTGGAATAGAAGGAAATTGGACAATATCATTCGATGTCTTCAAAAAATGGAGTGTCTTCTTGAGAGTGGAGTGTGGAGGATTGCATTGTGTGACACTGGACACAGTCAAATTCCTGCACAGCTTTGGTGTCGCGTTAAAAATACAGTTAAAGGGACTTCACTCCCTCCTGTATGTATATGTAACAATTCGCAGCATATAATAGTCGCATTGCACACACACACACACTAAAACACCAAAGAATCCCGTGACAAAACTATGGTCAGAGTCATTGTGTGATTTTCAACATGATTGGTGCATGTGCAGGAGCGCAAAACCACAAGAGGGAGACAAAGCTTTATTCCATTGTCGATTGTCACTCAATAACATTTTCTACAGTTGCACTTATTATTGCTTTACTTTATTGTCATTAATAGTCATGAGAGGTTGAATAGCCTAGACTATAAAAAATACATTTTAAAACAACATCTAAGAGAGAGTCAGTCTGCTTTAGGCGTGGTAACTTTCGAACATAATTTCCATTCCTGGTTGTTTTGCAGACAGTAGGTCATACTTCATGTCTAAGTATTACCTTATTCATTTATTTTTCCTACCTTATCCAACCTGATAAAGTCCAACCCACGCGGAATCGCTTTGTCTGCCCAGAATGGCACAGACCATGTCCATTTAAAGCCTGACAAACTCGTTCCAGCGGAGATATTAACCAATCGACTGAGAGGAGGGCGTAACTCTCCCTACTCCAGCAAAGCAGGAGTATGAAGTTTAGGTTATCAGTGTACAGCTGCCGTGAGAGAATGGTGCACCTCGGTGCCCATAAATACGTGAGATTATCCAACTCCGATGTTATATTCCTGCAACTTTAACCACGGTACTTAGTTTGCAAGGGTGTATGCGCAAAGTTTAACGCATCTCCTCTGCGGTTCCACACTACAAATGGCTTGGAATATTCCCCCGCATCTGCACGGGACTGGCGCCGCTTTGATTCTGCTTGCGGTCATTCTGACAGGTGATGCAGTTGCGCAGGTTTTTGACAGCTATGGATTATCATATGCCTTGAGGTCGGAGCTGTCAGAAGATACGATATTGGTTGCCAATAATGGGATCCGCGTGCCTTTCGGGAGATCAGTCTTCATTGATCCAATCAACGATTTGGTTATCCAAGTTCAGCCCGGTGATAGATGCAGCATAACAGTATTGGATAATGATCCATTGTCTCAAAGGCCTGGACACCTATCTCCGAAAAAGTTTCCGTGTGAATTTGGCCCCAACGACGTGAAGTATTCTCACTTTGGCTCTAGGAGTCCTCCGAGGGATAGAGTGAGGTTACAACTCAGGTATGACACCCAAACGGACACCATTATAATACCTTTTATGATGGAAGTGGAAGTCGTTTTTACACAGCTGGAAGTGTTAACCAAAAATATGCCACTCACTGTTGAGCAACTGCTCGGCACAAGTAACCCCATCGATAGAAGAATTTTAGAATTCAGCTACGATAGAAGTGCACACCAATGCAAAATAGCCTCGCTGTCCAGTGGCAGCGCGCTGCCCAGGTATGGAAAACTTGTGGATGAGGAAAACCTTGCAACGATGGTGGACTGTGATCACTTCATTAAAATGAACATCCGTTATCAGCATACTTTTTCTTTGAAGTCACCAAACAGAGATTACATCCCAATGCTTGTGGAGTTACATGATAAGGAGGGCAATTTGCTCAAGCAGGAATTTTTCCAAATTTTGGTGAGAATTAAAGAGGGAGAGGAGAACACAGCTCCTAAACCCAGCTTTGTTGCAATGATGATGATGGAAGTAGATCAATTTGTAATGACAGCGATAACTATGGATATGTTGGCTGCAGAGGATGCTGAGTCCAATCATGATGAATTAATTTTCAACATCACATCTTCTCTGTCCTTTGAGGAGGGCTACATAGTGAGCACAGATGATAGGAATTTACCAATAACCTCATTTTACCAAGGAGACCTCAAAGATTTAAAAATCGCTTACAAACCCCCTGCGGTGGATTCAGACACAGAGCGGATTTTCCAGATTGAGTTTGAGGTTGTGGACACAGAGGGGGCTGTGTCAGACCCTTTTGCTTTCATGATTGTTGTTAAGCCTATGAACACTTTGGCCCCTGTGGTGACTAGTAATACTGGCCAGTTACTATATGAGGGTCAATCCAGGCCTCTGTCCAGTTCACAGAATCTGGAAATCAGTGATGAGGACAATTTAGACAAAGTCAAAATCACTGTTATTGATGGTTTGAGGCATGGAGAATTAACTGTTCTGGGCTCAAGGAGGAAATTTTTCACCCCTGCTGACCTCGATGCTGGAGTAGTCATTTATCAGCATGATGGCAGTGACACATACAGTGATAATATCATTTTCAGAATGACAGATGGCAGAAATGAGGTGGAGTTTCTGTTTCCCATCACTGTTGTTCCAACTGATGATGAGCCGCCCATAATCAACGCCAATACTGGTTTGACTTTATACAAAAACCAGATGATGCCAATCTCTCCACTTATGCTCAGTGCAGCAGACATAGACTCAGAAGATTCTACCATAAAATTCATAACACAGCCTCCCTTTTCCACAATTGGGCAGGTGCTGTTGCGTCAATCTGAGGCCCCAGAGGACCCATCAACCTGGAAGTTTAATACAAAAGATGAAATGTATGAGAAAGTGGTAACTGAATGGCTGCAGCAGGATATTGCTGATGGTAAACTGTTTTACAAGCACACAGGACCCCACAGCACCAGCACTGTCATGGACCAGTTTGTGTTTAAAGTTCAAGATGACAATGACCCACCAAACCAATCAGGTGAGAGCTCGTTCATTATTAAAATTCTGACTATTGACGACCTCCCACCTGAACTGTACCCTGGCACGACTCTGCAAATGACTGTGCATGAGTATCAGCTTACTTACTTGAGAAAAAAAATCCTCCGTTACACTGATCTTGACTCAGAGGACCGGGATCTCAAATACACAATCATCCAGCCACCGACAGACACAGATGAGAATAACGCTGTTGTATTAGGAGCCCTGGTATTAACTGAAATGCCAAACACTGAAGTGACAACTTTCACTCAGGCACAAATTAACCACCATAAAATAGCTTACAGACCACCCGATCTTGAGCTTGGAATTACCACTCATGTTTTGCAGTTTAGGTATACTGTGGAAGATGTTTCTGGAAACAGAGGAGAAGGAGTTTTCACTATTTTGTTAAAGCCTGTGGACAATAAGCCACCTCAAATAACCAACACTGGATTTACTGTGCTTGAACGTGGCACACATATCATTACAAGTGCTGAGCTGGACACCTCAGACACAGACACAGACAGCAAACAAATCATTTTCACTGTTACTCAGCCACCATTGCATGGCCAGCTCCAGTTTACATTCACTGACATGAGAAGGGGAGACACTTTTCGCCTAGATGACATTGGAAATAGTAGAATTTCTTACATCCATAATGGGGATGAATCAGCTGTTGATGGGATACAAATAGATGTCAGTGATGGAATCCATGTTGTCCCGATTACTATAAAGATTAGTGTGAAGCCAATTGATGACGAGACTCCAACTATCAGTCTCCCAGCTGGCACAATTGGATCCTACATAGATGTACTGGAAAATGGAGCAACAGAAATCACAAGTAATGTCATCCAGGGGAGAGATGAGGACACAGATGACCTTCGTTTGACCTTCATTGTTGAGGACCCACCATCATTAGGAGAAATCCTGGTGAAAGGTGTCCCATCTGGTACATTCACACAGGCTGATATCATTAATGGCTTTGTGGTCTATGCTCATACTAGTGGAGAGATAGGACTGACAACAAAGGAGGACTTTTTCAATCTCACTTTGACAGACATGTCTGATGAGTGGACTGTTGGAGGAAATAAGATTACAGGTGTCAGAGTGCATGTAACCATTCTCCCCCTGGACAGCCAGGCTCCAGGGGTCTTTGTGGGACCACAGTTCACTGTTGTTGAGGGAGAGAAAAATGTCATTCAGATTCTTCACATAAGTGCTGATGATGCAGACACCCCCAGTGATGACCTCCTTTGTACAATTATTGTACAGCCAACTTCAGGTTATGTGGAAAATATCTCCCCAGCTCCAGGCTCAGAGAAATCCAGGTCTGGGACAGCTATTAGTGCTTTCACCATCAAGGACATCAGACAGAATCACATTTACTATGTTCAAAGCATTCACAAGGAAGTTGAGCCAGTAGAGGACAGGTTTACGTTCAGATGCTCTGATGGCATCAATTTCTCTGAAAGGCACTTTTTCCCTATCTCCATAATCCCCTCTAATGACGAAAAGCCTGAGATTTACATGAGAGAGTTTGTAGTGATGGAGGGCATGAACATAGTCATCGACACTCCCATTCTGAATGGTGCTGATGCAGATCTCCCCTCTGATCAGCTCACATTCATTATCACCAAACCCCCCAAGCATGGATTTATTCTCAATCAGCTCTCCACTGGCACAGTCCCGGTCTCTAACTTCACCTTGGATCAGATCAGGGAGGCCTCCAGCATCGTGTATGAGCATGATGACTCAGAGACTACAAAGGACAGCTTTGATATTGTTCTCACAGATGGAAAGTTCAATGTAGAGAAAACCGTAATAGTTATGGTTATCCCTGTGGATGATGAAACCCCGAGGATGGCAATCAATGATGGCCTTGAAATTGAGATAGGTGACGTGAAAGTCATAAATAGCAATGTTTTAAAAGCTACTGATCTGGACTCTGAGGATAGCACGCTGACTTACATTATTCGCTATGGGCCTGGTCAAGGGTATTTACAGAGAACAACACCTTCTGGAATATTGGAAAATATCACAGTTGGAATGAACTTCACACAGAATGAAGTGGATCAGGGTTTGATTGTGTACATCCATAATGGGCAAGAGGGCATTCGTGACCTCATCAAATTTGATGTGACAGATGGCATCAACCCTTTGATTGACAGATACTTCTATGTTACAGTGGGTGGCATTGACATGGTTTTCCCAGACGTAGTCAGTAAAGGTGTATCCCTTAAAGAGGGTGGCAGGGTTACTCTGACAACAGACCTGCTCAGTACTAGTGACCTGAACAGCCCAGATGAACACTTGGTTTTCACAATCACTCGAGCTCCAATGAGAGGACACCTGGAGTGCACAGACACACCTGGGACGCCCATCTCGTCTTTCACACAACTCCAGCTGGCTGGCAACAAAATCTACTACATTCACACTGTTGATGATGAAGTGAAAATGGATAGCTTTGAATTTGAAGTCACTGATGGCTACAATCCTGTTTTCCGCACTTTCCGCATCTCCATCACTGACGTGGATAATAAAAAGCCAGTGGTGACAGTGCATGGCCTGGTGGTCACTGAAGGGGAGAACAAACTCATCACTCCGTTTGAGCTAACAGTGGAGGACAGAGACACTGCTGACCGCCTCTTAAAGTTCACAGTTACTCAAATCCCAGTTCATGGTCGCCTGCTCTTTAACAACACTCGGCCTGTCACCTCCTTCACAAAGCAGGACCTGAATGAGAACATGATCAGCTACAAGCATGATGGCACAGAGAGTGCAGAGGACAGCTTCTCATTCACAGTCACTGATGGCACACATGCAGACTTCTACGTCTTCCCTGACACAGTATTTGAGACAAGAAAGCCCCAAATAATGAAGATTGCTGTCCTACCAGTGGATAATGGTGTGCCACAGATTGTGGTGAACAAAGGTGCCCCAACATTGCGGGTTCTGGAGACTGGTCACCTAGGGTTTGTGATCACTAGTAAGAACCTGAAAGCAGAGGACAGAGACAGCATTCAGGGTTCTGTGACATTTAGGATTACTATTGCCCCAGAACATGGCTACCTGATCAGTCTTAGCAAGGGGAATGCCACTATCACCACCTTCACACAAGGTAAGAAAGCTGCATTTCAAACTACTTTGTAATCCTAAAATGTTCAGTTAGATTTGCAATATACTGTAGAGACTCACATTCAGGACTTTGTAACTCTCAGAGGTATTTAAGCCTAGTCCTAAACTCATTTTACATTTACTCACCCTGCTAAATGAACTCCCCTTTGATGCTTGAAAAATGCTGAGTTCAAACTTAAAGGTTTTTGTTTTCACTCAAGAGACCACCTATTTACAGAGATGAAGTATGCCAGTGCCTCAGGCTGACCAGTCCTCACTAGAGGAGTGCATTTTTCAAACACTACCAGACAGTCTTTCACTTTAGAAAAGAACTGATGGTTACTTGTACATTACTAGAGTAATAATTTTTAACAGAAGACAAGTGAATTATAGACATGATAATGCAAACATGTTAAAGTGGTAGATGTGGTAGTGGGGCTCACAACAAATCACCAGCTTCACAGGCAGTACATTACAGAAGTCACATTTCAAACAGACCAGATGAGTGTCTTGGTAAATGGTAAATATCAGGGGAGCAGCATCAGTACATAGTCAATATCCATGTATTCTCTGCTTTTATTTACTGAGTCACTGTGAGATGCTTTCCCCAAGAGGCCTGTTCAATATTTCAAGAGTTCTCAGAAGAGTAAACAGACAGTAAATAAAGACACTATCTCATGGGCATTGGAAAATTGTGGCTATGCATTTTTATGCATCAAACCCTTTGAAGGGAAATGTTTTGACATCAAATATTGAAGATAGCAGATAGCAAGGCTATAAACTTCACAATCTTCCAGATCCAGGGCTATAAAGAACCTTGTCTAGCACCACACTATCAGGATGGCAAACAGACTGCTGTGATTGAGCTCCAAGTGTCAAGCTATTCTTAATGTTCAGTGTCATTCAAGTATTTAATAGACATATTGACCTTGTTACTTTGTAGAGTCCCCACGACTCGTAGAGCATGTACATTGTGTTATGTTCCAACTTGTAATTTAAGCCAAATAACTGATGTGATTGTTCATGAGTAGAATATCATGGATATTTACACAAATGTATTTATTTTTCAGCTGAAATCGACGACATGAATATCTGCTATGTTCTGAGGGATGGCGTCACTGCTACAAATGACATATTCTCTTTCTCCATTGAGGACAACGGTAAGTTGTTTTATTTAAACATCCTCTCTCAAAGTTATCCTCTGTGGAGGGCACACCAAGTTTGAAACAAGTCCTTGTTTTGCTGAGTGTTGTGTTTTGAGCGTGAAACATTACATTTAGTTTCACTGTCTCTTTAAGAAATTCAGTGCACACATTTGCATGTGCCTAATTTAGCAATACTATGTAAATGTGTGGACAAATGGGAGAGATTTCCTAAAACATAACTTAATACAGTTTCTTAAGAAAATAGGCAAACAGTGAACACTAAGTCACGATAAATATATATATATTTTTTATTTTGCATCTACTGTAGATATTTAATCAGACACAAGCTCTGTGATTAGTTTGAGGCAGCCATGCTGGTGTTGCTGATTAGCAGAAACAGCCTGACAGTGTGTCCTTTCTGCTACCCTTCAGCAGTGATGAGTGAGCACAGGACCTCTCTAATAGGGGCCCTCTTTTCCCACAAGCACCTCAATGGCCCCCCACACACATTATCTCATTTCTCAACTTGGGACTAATCTGTGGCTTCAGTTGAATAATAGACAGGTTAACATCACTGCCAACAGGTGAATGGGATGCTAATGAGTGATCATTAAAATGCAGGGGACAACTGCTTATCAGGAGGAGGTGATACTGAATGACAGTTCTTTACCTGAGCTGCAGGAAAGTGTTGAGCCCATGCAAAGCTGCTTTGTTGTTGAATGAGGTTAAATCAGTTCCTTTATTGTGTCTGAATTGGGTTATTTGTCAGGATTTCTCAGGGTATCTCTCTCTTCTGCCATTATTTTCTTTCTTTTTGTAGCTTGATGTGTGATGACATATTTGTATCCCAAACCAGCAATTAGATTCCCTTTTTATCATTCCATACAATATTTTACATTACTTTTAAATTTGATGAGAGGATTCACAAAAGCTTATGTCTTATTTTGTCATCAGTCACGGTTATGTTCTCCAGGAAAGCAGAGCAGAAAATTGCAAAGACCAGACACATTACCTGTTTCTAAATGTCATTCGTTGACATGGGAATTGTGCTTTATAGTGGCACCTAAATGGCTTGACAAATTGATGAAGAGTCTTGCTGGATGAACCATCCATAAGGACATGACACATACTGCACTGCAGCTTGTGAGCCAGTCAGTGAACATTTTTTTTATTAAGATTTAAGCTGCACTGGTGGCTGCCCTAAATCCCCAGACAGAACCTCCAGGTCTTTGAACAGTCGTGTTGGGGAGGAGCTGAACAGTGTACACTGGCACACAGCTGCACTCTGTCATGTTTAGCAGTAGAAAACATTCTCCTCCTCACTTCAAGATCAGTGGGAAATTTACCATAGTGACACTTGGCAATTTTTATGGCAAAAAGCTACTTTGCATTTCACAGCTGTTCAGTGGGATTCCAGGAATTAGTGTTAACAGCTGTGCTGAACTGTGAATAAGCGCATACTTTAGAGTTTATGCATGTTACTCATATGGATATGTAAAATAGAATTTGCATACATACTATATGTATTTTAGGATGTTGAATTTTTACAGTAGAGTATTCAGTGGCAATAGGCTGGATCCCCAGATGCAGTTACTAATTCTACTATGCTTTTTTAATGCATTGATAATTTCATTCATAAAGTGTCAGAAAATAGTGACATTTTAGTAGCCATTCTCAACAAATCCAAATTGAGGCTTTGATATTGCTTTTTGTCAAAACAAACACAAAGACACAGAATTTATTTTCAGTTAAATAAAATAAAAGAGCAAATCTCCACTGTGCTTCACATTATGTTTTCTCTTAATAAATTATTTTAACAGTCTTTTGTTGTTACTCTAGTTTAATTTTCAGTGAATTGACTAAACCATTACTTAACTAATCACCTGGCACTAGTTGTAGAGCATTATCTGTTGTCGCTGCTCCAAGGTAAGTTCACAGTACAGGGATCATTAAACCACACAACAGATTGTTATAGGATTTCTGCTGGCCCCATTGCTAATACAGAAAGAAAGTGACTTATAGCCTACACTCACAGGGATGGCCACACATTTACTCTTGGCATGTTTTTTAAGAAAGGGAAATGAATAGAAAGTGTCAAGCCATTCATTATGCTCTAACCAAATACTTAGTGGTATTTTGAAGTCAGACTTCAAGGTCGGTTTAGTTGAATCTGAGATCATAGTTTCTATAATAAATTAATTGTCTTTGTATAAGATACAGTCTTAAACTGAGCTGCCAGGGGCTGAGTTCCTCTTGGCAGCTGCTTCATGTGTTGTTTTAACTGTAAATGGTATGTTCAGAGGCCAAGTCTAGGTCTATATTGGGTCTGACCTATTTTTGTCAGTTGTTTGGCACAATTGTTGTATTTGATTTTTGTCTATAATAACGACCTTTGCTTTAAGTCGCCATATGTTTTTTTTTAATGAAACTCCCTAAATTGCTCTGTATATTGCTGGATAAATTATACTTATGCAATTTAGACTCAGTTAACTTCTCTACATAAAGACACCAGATGGCCTTTTTGCCACAAATAACAACATGGCAATTAGGCCACATCCCAAAATGCTTTTTAGTTTTAAGCAGCATGTGGCGCAATAAAAGAAGGATTTTCAATATGTGAGTGAAACAGCTACTCTTAACTATTTTGGCAGACTTCAGAGTAATTCTGCTATCAAAATTATACTGCACATTCTTTGTAATACTCTCTAAATTTATAATCATGGGTAATTTTTGGACTTTATGTGTCAATCTTTCCTCGGTCTCCAATTTCTTTTTCATTTCAGGAAGCTGCTACCATGCATTCTACAGCTGAATATTAGGTGCTTTTGCCAAAATTGAGATGACAGGGCTTATTTTCTCGGAGCTGTTTGTGTGTCTCGCTATTCGTCAAGCTTTCCAAAGCTTTGAATGAATAATCACAGAGAACTGAAATTACACATATTAATTTGTGGGAGTCTGTTTACTGTTTCAGAGACACATCACACCTGGACAGCAAAGTCACTCACGAAAGGTGTCTTGTTTAGAAGAAGATTGTATCTAGATGTATGTATAGCTGTGTGTGTGTGTTGGAGGGTGGGCTGCTACTATCATTCTAAGTCAGTTAATTGCTGTGATTCAACTCCAGCTCTTCCTTTGTCTTCTGAGAATTTGTGTTCATTCACGGCAGCTTACCTGAGCACACAAGTCCTGGTATTCCCAAGCAGTTGCTCGTGGAGCTGAATCCTTGTCTGCTTCGAACAAAAGGAAAGTGTTTTGGAATATTTTAATATCTACAATGAAAGCTAAATTAAAATCTGCATTTTGTGTCTCTGGTGTTATTTTTCCACAGAAAACATCGGTATACATAACAGTATGATGAGACTATGTTTTGACAAATCTCACATTCCCAGAAAACAGCAGGAACCCTGAGAGTCAGCAGTGCCACATTCACTGCTGTGACATCGCTCTATTCTGAATAGCAGAAAATATTTTTGCAAAATCACACTGGAAAATGTATTTTTGGCCCCTGAATCCCAGCAGTGGTTCGAAGCTTTTCCTTTCAGCTCTGCTGCATGATAAGCTGGGCTACAGCTGTAGAGTCACAACTCTTGCTGTGCATGGGTTTGGAAGGTATACCTCCTTTCTATACACGTTTTTATGCAGAAACATTTTCAATGCAGCAGTAACAAATAGTGAGACACACAAGCTGCTCTGAGAAAATAAGCCCTGTCATCTCTTATTTGGCTTTAAAGGCACATGGTGGCAGCTTTCTGAAATAAAAGAGAGAGTAAGAGAGAGAGAAAAAAAATCCATGACAATGAAGATATAGACTATTAAAAAGAATATACAGTATACTATTAAATTCAGTAATAATTCTGTGTTTTAGTCACACACAGAGAATCCCTCTTTTATTGTGACACACACTGATTAAAGATGATAAGCATTTTGGAATGTGGCCTAGTTTTCATGTTGTTATTTGTGGCAAAAAGGCCATCTGGTGCCTTGATATTGCCAAGCTAACTGAGCGAAACAGAAACTTCTCTAAAGTCAAAATTTTCTCACAAAACACACTTTGATTACTTAGAAAGTGTCTTGTTTAGAACAATATTGTGTGTGTGTTTTAGATAGAGAGAGAAAGAGAGAGAGTGCTCAGGAGTGGGCTGCTAGTGTTATTCAGTCACTTAATTGCTGTATTTCAACTCCAGCCTTCCCCTTGTCTCCTGAGGATTCAGATGCATTCAGGTGAGCTTACCTGAGCACACACAAGCCCTGGCATTCCCAGGCAGTCGTTTGTGAAGCTGAATCCCTTTCTGCCTCCAGCCAGTCAGTCAGCATCAGGGATGTTTCTACTGACAGACACATTACTGTGTCCTTTGTTTTTAATTCCTGGCACTCAGTATCACCATTTTTTTCCTTTTGCTGAACTACAAAGAGGCAGCAAAAGAACATTGATTATTTCATAATAATGTGGTACTTCTGAAGGACAAAGTCCATAGCTATGTCCAACATTTCCTTGTGAGACTTATTTAGTATGTAATGTGCATAGAGTATGTAAATTAATAATTCAGGTTTATAGTGGAATTGATCAGCAGTGTATAGCACAGATCAAATTCCTGGTTGGATTAATTCTTTTTTACACAGCAGCCCCTGAAACGGAGAGGAATTCTCCTCCTCTCCAGTTTCCAGTGTGTGTCTGTGGTGCCCACCTCCACAGGCATGTTTTGTTTGTTATTTCTGCTTCGTGTAACAAGATAAGTCCAGGTCAAAGTGAGTACCTTGACTTAGTAATTGCTCTGAACCATTTCAGCCTTGAGTAACATCAGCATGTAGATGGTGTACACTGTTGGTGTACATCTTACTTGTTAGTGTGTAATGACTTGTGACACTGAGTGCATACTTGATTCCATCTCCCTGGTCTCCCCTCCTGCCTAATCCCAGGTTAGGAGGGATTATCGTTTTCCCCATGGTGTACTAGAGGACAACAAAAGTAAAGGAGAACATGCACTCACATGCACTCAGAGTTTAGTATAGACTGTGTAACTATAATATCCCAGCATAGCAAAGGTGATGAGTCCGCAGTTTTACTGTGTGTTTCTGTCCTGTTATTAATGAAATTGTCTCCCCTATACTTGTCTTTGGTGCTCTAACATTCCTCTGTCCTTGGGACCAATGGTATGAATCCTATGAATAAAGCATGTTCTAAGCTTTAGCAAATTACATAGCTGGTCCAGTTGTTGTGTTTTAAAACAATTTTACAGTGTTAGAATGTTCTCGCAGTCCATCTGTGCTGTGGCTAATAAAATATTAGGTAGTCACTTTATTGTTATGGAAAAATGTGTTAAAATAAAACTCCTGAGAGTTGATTACAGAGCTATTCCTGGTTAACAGCTGCTTCACTTTGGGGATGAAATACTGAATTACAGAGAGGATTTAGGCTAATCATTTTAGATGGAGGGTGATTTACATGGTTCACTGGTTTCTTATGTCCTCAGTCACTTAACTTTCTGTTTTTCTCACCACAGTCTGCATTGCAATTATATTTGCATTGTTTATTGCTCAGCTGCTACAAACTTTATTCTATAGCACTCTATTCGACACAGCATAATGAGGTGTATCTGCACCTCGTTTAATGTGCATGTAGATCAAAGTTGACCAAAGTAAAAGCATCTAGACTGTGCTGCAGTGAATAACCACTTTAGGTGAAGAATCCAAGCTCGTCTGTGAGTGGATGAAACATTCAATGCGTAATCAAAATGTAGTTATTCTTAGAAAAAAACATTTTTAGAAGCTATCGTTGACGAATGGTTCATTCTACAAGGCAAGTAAGCCAAAACAAGTAGATGGAAACTTTTTCAATTATGAATTAGGTATGAATTAGTCAGTGTAGCCTTTTATGTCTTTATCCTCTCTTATAGTTTTTGGTCAAGTTTGTTGGATTATTATCAAAAGATATCAGTGGGCTTTATACTTATTTTTCTCCAAAGTAACTTCTTCTTCTCTTGAGTACAGCAAGATTACTGTTATATAGCCCATATTTTGTTAGAAAAGCATGTGTCTTAGACGTGTCTGCTGGGACTCTAAATGTGTTAATGATAGATGGCAGTAATTGTACATCACAGAATTGTACATCACATCATAGAATCTTACTAAAACTTTTTACTTAATGAAAGATGTGTCCTCATTTTCCCTTTGGACAGAACAGAAAACAGAAATGATACCCTGCTTGATGTTTCCTTCTCTTCTGTCTTAATATGCTGCCATAGTAAGTATGTGGAGAAAGGTTAACAAAGCAAAGGCGAATCCCGGAAGTGTAGAATCCCCAGGCCCGGGCTTGTTCCCTGATGATGATATGTGTCCTCATACCTGCCTTAGGATATCAGTCTAGCAGAACTGAGGTTTTTCAAGCAACGAGAGTTTGTAGAAAAATCCCTCTTTTGAGGCTAAATGTTTTAGTCACTTTTGAGAACAGTCAGGAATCCCAGCAACTTCAGAATACCAGATGAATACATTTAGAAAAAAAACACTGTACTGTGTACTAAGAGGAAGATGAAGGTAGAAGATGAAAAACGTCTAAATGTGAATGGAAAACTGAAACGTTCCACATCTATTATGTAAACATTTTTTCATAATCAGTGTTTTATGCTTTATGTTTGTCATAAGTTAAATTATATTATATATATTAAATCAATTGACCTGACTGTTTTGACAAATTTGACATTCCCAGAAAACAGCAAAAACTGAAAGTCAGCGTTGCTACTGCGACATCTTTCTTTTCACAGTAGCTGAGCTTTTGTTCAATTTTACAAAATCACTCTGGCTAATGTGTTTTTGGCCCCTGAATCCCAGCAGTGGGCCAGAACTGTTTCTTTCGGCCCAGCTGTATGATAAGCCTCTGACAGCTGGGCTAAGGCTGTAGTGTCACAAGTCTCTCCAGCTGAGTTTGTGTTTCAGGAATAGGGCCTGATGCAGAGTCCTCCTCTTTTGTGCACAGATTTTCACTCAAAGCATCCACAGTCTATCCATCTCAGGGCCAGCTGCCTGATCCCATAATCAGGTATAAAGCTGGCACTGATAAAATGTTGCATTAAGATGCTAAGCTTCAAATACAGTTTAATTGATAACTGCTTTGTCTTTGATTTCAAGCTGTTGCCTCTTTTGATTACAGCGCTATGATTTAGGACAGGAAAAACACCAACTCCTTTCATTTTGATATCATCAGCATTTCAGCATGCCAAGAAAATACATAGAGTAGAGGGAAATTGAAAATGCTACGCTGTTTGAAGCAAACTCTCTTGAGAAGGCTTTGATTTTATACACTCCCTGAGAACATGGTAGGAGTGTGTCTTGAGAGTAACGGGGCTCTTATCTCATAAAGGTGGTGATGAAACCTTTTGAGGATTCTGTGTGTGGATCAGCCTCCCTTTCAACATCACCTCTACCAACAGCTTTCCTCCTTAAGTGGAGCCTGATAGGCAGGATATGAGAAGTCATCTAGTTGAGAAATGGGAGGGAAGAGCAGTCAGAGGAGATGAAAGCTGGGAGTGTTCTGTTGGTCCCAGTATTGATGGGGGCAAGGCATCAAGCTGCTTCCTGTCGCCTGTAGCGGTGCATGAATGTGCTGATGTGCAGTTCACTCTCTAAACACCACCTGTGTTGACAAGTCGTGAGGGCTCAAACACTGTATAGCACATGTTCCCTGTAGGTACAAATCCTCATCTATATATGAGTATTTTTTTTTATTTATTTTGCTGTAGATTTGATTAGATGTAAACAAAAAGTGTGGTGCTGGCTTATGTGTGAAGCATGTATCCCACTTCTCTAAATTTCTAAAAATACAAGACTGCTCCAAACTGTGCGGTTATTTAAGTCGCAGAATAAATTTGGCTTTTACTTCATGTACCCTTCCAACATCCGCAGCACATCTCTGAAAAGTCAACTTTTAAAAACAGACTAAAAAGATATGGTTTCTGGTGGCAGTCCTTAAAACATCAAGTCACTAGTAATGCAAGGGAAAGCAAGTCATATTTTGGGTAAAATTTCTTCCCTCTCCTAAAAATACGTTCGTAAACAACTAAACTGTAATTGCAATTATGTTTTCATGGGGAACGTAATTGCAACTGCATTGTGATTTCTTTTAACATAATGATCATATGTTCACAATTAACATAAATGACAATTCGCAAATACATTAATGCTTAACATATTAACGAAATGTCCACAGGCAATGTATTTTTGTCCACTAAAATATCCTATCTTCAACAGCCTGTTTTCTCTTCCGCATAAATATCCAACATTGCATTTCAGCATTGAGTTAATGGACAAAAGCGTAACAATCGCTTTACACAAGCAATCTTTCTCTAACCTTAACATCAGTGCTTTTCTCCAACCTCATGGTAGACTTAGGTCTCGAACTCAGGTCTACATCTTGTCAGTTCTGCACAGTATACACTGGCCATCCACCCCAACCACTAACCTGTGACTCGCTTCGTGCTAATAAATGTAATCTAATTGCAGTTTAGTTGTATACAAACGTAATTTTTAGGGGACAGGCTTGAGAATATAGATGATCCTTTTACAGAGCTGTAAGATCAAATATCTAACTAGACATCCTCTGCTGTGCTTCCCGTTTCACAGCACATTTTCAAATGACTAATTCCAAGTTTTTTTCTATGCAATACTCTGTGCTTCCAAAAAATGATATTTGATGTATGTGTGAGTTTGCTTTCCTTTTAATATATATTCATAATATATTCAAACATAACTTCAAGCAACATAAAAAGTAAAAACATGTCAATCAATGAAATGTCCAGAGCTCAGATCAACCATTACCTTTGAAGAATACTGAGGAATGTCTTGTTGCCTCAGATTAACTACAC
Organism: Ctenopoma kingsleyae; assembly: GCA_032353495.1. Classification (NCBI taxonomy): domain Eukaryota; kingdom Metazoa; phylum Chordata; class Actinopteri; order Anabantiformes; family Anabantidae; genus Ctenopoma; species Ctenopoma kingsleyae. The sequence goes on along the minus strand of JAUBNQ010000005.1, from coordinate 5,687,704 downwards.
GATGCCCGGGCTTATCTTGGTTTTCCAGGACATGGGCTTGGAGTTACATATTAGCAAACAAATTGGACGAGGGAAACAAAGAAAGGCCACAGGGTGCAGGTCTAGTCAACTGGGCGATCTTGATACAGTGTTTACATTTAGGTTCTTAATCCCCAAGAAATTGGCTGAGGCTATTACAATTACCACAAAATTGTTCTGAATTTCTTTAAAGGTTATCATTGATGAGTGAGTTATATATGAGAACTGTTTTTTCAGTACATTGCGTTTGATTACTTGGAGAGAACATTTAGTGCTACTGGCGCCTTGTGAAATCTTTGGGATAGTCAGGTAACAGAGTTAATTTGCACCTTACCTTCTAAAGACAGTTGATAATTTTTAAAGGGCATTCAGTGTGCGTGAGTTAAAATGTCACAGATAAAGCAGTAAGCAACTTCTGCACCCCTCTTATGTTTATCCACTTTAACATTTACCTTTAGTACTTATGATCTTATAGTTTTCAGTGTTTCACTGTGAAAATATAGTTGATTACATCCTTTATTCCATTCCTCACATGTCCAGGTATGTATGCATCAAGCTGTGTATCTTTGACTTAGTTTTAAATACAATAGACACTAATTGCAGCTGATTAATCATCTCTATCAGATCTATCTAACATTCAAAACATGTTATTTGCATGACACCACTATACCCCCTAAGTCACAGAATTCTTCCCTGGAACAACCAGTGTTCACGCAAACGTTTTTCACTGTAAAATTAACATTATTCAGCACAGATATCCACAAGTTGTTTCTGCAGTGGTTAAAAAACTATCTGCAGTTTCAGTGTGAGAGAAATTTGCAAATATTCATAGAAGTAACGTTCTTTTAATACCTGTACATATTTTCGAACCCAAGGTTTGTTTCACTGCACAGACTAATCTTCAGTCCAGTATTACAAGGAGAAGACAATAACACTAAATCCACAGAGATTTTCTCCCCTCTTTACATAAATGCAGACTAGCATGCTTATCTTTTATGTGCAGGTTTTCACAGTTGTACTTGAATGCTCCTTCTCACTAGTTATAAACAAAGAAGCAAGAGTCATTTTAGGAATTACCATTTCAGCATTTCAGAGAGTATCTTCTCAGGAAAAAGCCTTTCTGCATGTGAGGATTTACAAGTAACAGCTGTGAAACACAGCTGAAACATGTTCTTATGAATGAAATCTATGGAGGCAGGCCCTAAGAACAGTCTCGACAAACAGCAGGCCCTATTAGTATGGAGCTCATGAGTTTGTGGGACTGGGATTGGGTTTTATATTCTATGGCCTCACACTGCTGCTTTCAGCAAACAGTCCACCATTATTCGGTCTGACAAAAGAGCAAACACTGTGCATTGAGGGGTCAAGAAAAAGCACATCCCCCTCCCTTTGTCTAGTCGCTTCATCCAGCATCCTTATGTTGCTTTGTTTTCTCTCACATTTTCACACTTCCCATTGCATCCCCTTGTTATTTCACTACTCTTGTTCTTTTCTTCTTTTGTTTTCTATTTAGTCACCAGAGTTGAGGTACATGCATTGAGAACAGTCTTTTTGCTCTTGGGATGAAGACAGATCATTATCTCTATACAATCCTGCAACCACAATTACATTTTTGTAGGGAACATAATCACAGATTGTATTATGTTCCAATGCAACACACTTTTTCAATGATTGAAGTGCTGCTTTTAATAACACCAACAAGTTAAAAGGGAGGGAAGGAGGTGGTTGGGCACACTGTCAGACTAGAAATCTGAGTCTGACTCTAGAGTCCAGTATGTGCATTGGTTTAGGCAACTAAAGCGCCTATAGTTATGGTTAGGGAAGGGTTTTGACTTTTGTTCAAAAGAAAATTAAGACAGAACACAATTTGTCTAACTTTGACCAAGTGCTATGAAACATAACCATAAAAAACCATAGTCAAGGAAACTGAGTGTATGTCAAGACTATATATTTTGGTATAAAATAAATAGTAATAAGATGTATACGAACATTTTATTGGCACTTTCAGTATCAATGTATTGTGACTTGCATTTTATTAATATATCCTCACTATTAAAAATAAAAACATAATCTGGTTGCAATAATATGTAATGCAGGTTTCCCATTATGCATCATGCATATTTTTAGTTAGTGACAGACGATTTGCAAAAGCTACTTCAGTAACTTTGGCCACGTAGCTGTCAGGGTTTTCGTATTGTACACAAGTGATTTGGAATGAGCGAGGAACTCTTAATTTTAAATCCATAATGACCTTTACATGTGAATGCCAGTGAAAGCCCCGCAGCTGTTAATTCAGCCTTTTGTTGCTATTTCTCCTGCTATTGAGAGTTCAGGCTTTCGCTCTCTAAACCGTGTGGCTGACTAATTAAGACACTTGAGGCGGCATCCTCTTTGACAGACAGGAATGCCATTCAAGGGCAGTAAAGGAATAATTTGTCTGACCTCACCTACACAATTGAAACAAGTAAAGCCCTTAGCAACCACTTTATACCTTTTTGGATGGATTATGAAACTCAAGGGTGCTAATTAATTTATTTACTCACCCGTACAGAGATACAAGAGAATTAAACGTATTTTCATTTTTCAGGTGCAATACTCATCATCCTTTCGATCACACAACAGAAGTTCTATTAGAGTCTGAATGTCAGATGTAGCATATGTATTTCCAAATTTTTATAAATTGAGTTTATATATGTCATGATCTTGTTAATCTAATGTTAATTTAATTATTAGCACACCCAAAAAGTAGGAATACTTTAGAATAACTTGTGCCCACCAAAGTCTGTTACTCAGCTCTAATGAATTTTCCATGATCAGGGATAAATCCTGACCTTGGGTGCTTGGCAAAACACCCTGTGCCCCTGGGTGGAAATCAGCAGCCCATGACGAAGTAGATCTTGTACAGAGTTGTGCATCAAGAGTTGGCCGCTTGCTAACCTTTAAGATGTTTGAAAAATTCAGTTTCAACTAATACTTTGAGACGACACTAATGGGATTATGCACATATGTAATGCAAGTGATTTCTAGACAGAAAAATATTGACCCTAGCAAATACTGTAGGACTATATTGACTTTTTTATTATTTGGATTTTGTGTGTTTTCTTTAGCAAGTAACAAATAACGTCATTTGTGACACAGGAGTGTGAAGCAAACTCCCATGAATAAAGGAGCCCCATCTGAAATAAGAGCTCGGAGAATTCCTCACTACCTTTCCTCACAGACGAGTGGTTTCTACTTTGTGACCTAGGAATCATACTGTGGAGCACAACTTTTATAAGAACCCTGAAGCTTGATTTTCTGACTCACTGAAGGCACAATTAAATCATAAACTATAAAGTTAAGTGCTGTGCATTCAATGACTTTCTGGGGATACTGCATTGATGCTGCATTTTCAAAACTATGTCCCTGCTATTCACATTCTATGCTCATCCAACCATCATCATTATGTATTGACCATACAGTTTATGTAATAGTTTGTCAATCCTAATGTGAGGTTTTGTCTTCCTAGGGCCAAACCAATGTAAGAATATAATAATGCTGGTGAGCTGTTTTTACATCTGTAAATTGGTGAAAATATTACCTAAAAATCACAGCCAAAAGAATAATGATAAATAAATAATAATGATAACTACTGTGTTGCCATATTAACAAGGAAGTGTAATAAGCAAACCTCTTCATCTCTCTAATTACTTATATTTCTAAACTCGTTCAAAGCACCTCTAGCAAGTTTATTCATTGAAAATTTAGGACAAAGGTAATTTAAGCTATTGTATTCCAAATCTGGAAGGAGCACTGAGAGTTAAATCACCTCCATAGCTGTGGTTTAGATGTTAATCTCAAAGAACTTTCCCTGCTGAGAGCAAAGCCTTGCTTGCTTTAAGCTTTGCACGGCTCTCTCGCCCAGCACTTTTGTTCAGAAACGCCTTTGGCCTTTCTTTCAGGTCTCTCAAATGTTGCCTCAGAGAGACCACTGTGTCAGAGTGGACAGCGAGGGGACAGTAGCCAGAGTGGACCCAGCAGAGTGGCCAAATTTATTGCAGACCAGTTCCCTGAAAGGCTGTACTGGTGGGAAGGGGTTTAGAGTCTGTAAAATCATAACAGTTCTAAATCTTTCAAGCCATGCCTAGCTCCCTACTCGTTACAGCTGATGCAGGGCTTAGAGTGATTAGACCATATCGCTCACTCTCTCTGCTCTGCCATGCTTTCTTTTTCTCAACAGGATTATCATATCCCTTTTCCCTTAATTGGAGGGGTGAAAAGTATGCTGGTATGGTCTGATACATTATGGAACTTAAAGGCAGCTCATTATAGAGTTAATGTAAGTTGTGATGATAGAATATGTTTATGTTCCATCACAAAAATATATCTTTATCATTTTCATGGAAAAGAATTGAACTATTGATTTCTCTGAACATAACTTAAATGTTAAACCAGCTGGCCATCTGTCTCAGATTTATTCATGAACTGAAAACTGATGTGTGAGTATCGCAAATGCAATCATGCCACCTTAACTGAAATTAAAATTAATAAGATTAAAAGTCTGAAGCCCCAAAACACCCCCATATACTGCAGTGTTCATAGTACAATATAAAACTATAAAACTCTGCTTAGACCAAGAACCAAAAAGAGATGGTTATTGTAGTAAATCATGATTTTCTGCTGTTTGCTGAAGAAAAATAATGACTGTTTGATAATAAATTAGGGGTTTTGATGAACTGTGTAATTATTGTGAGTGAAGCTGATTAAATAGTGTGCCTAAACTAGCTTCATAAAACACTGCATCTCCCAGTGCAGGTGCAAATATTCCCTATCCAGCATTTTGTTATGCACATTATTAAATATTTGTATGCATGTAAACAAATTAAGTATGAGAAAATGAACAAACAAGTTATTTCACATTTCCATTAGAAAGTGAAGTTCATGCATATGATGTACATTGTTACTGTTGTACTGTAGTAACTGTAACTTTAAAAACAAAGTTTTTCCCATCAAAAAAAGAAAAACATTAATATTAAGTTAATATTTTTTGTAAGCTTGAGCTGCCTGCTCACTCTGCCACTACACACATAAAGTACACTATTGGTCCTGAAACTGCTCAGCCTCCAGTCTCCTATAACTGCTGCCATAACGAGAAGAGGTTGTAGTTTTAGTGTATTAAATGAAAACATGGTAAAATGATAGGCTCCCATGGCTTTGTCTTCCACGTCTGTTTTAACACGACCACACTGGGATCTGTCTCTTGAATCACACACTGATCCAGTGCAATATTGTTCATCCATCCTTATGTATGTTGCGTGACATTTTAACGCTGCAGTAGAGAGTTTCCAGTTTGGAGACATGCAAACTCCATTTGCAGTATGTGATCATAAGTATTTTTAGGTGTATTGTGTCTATTGAATGGGATTCACTGACTGGTCCTAATTTATCCTGCCTAATCATTGTGGTACTGGCTTTGTGGGCAAAGGGCCGCCTGTCTGCTTGCGTGGCTGAATGAACAGACGAGGGTCCATGGGGCATCATGGCCCCACGATGCTTAATGTTGACCAAATAAGGGCTGTCTGCAACATGTAAGCAGTGAGGAGACAGGGGCACTAAATTGGCACAGTGCAGCCTCTCACATTCTTTGGCCTCTCTCTAAAGGTTTCTGTCCCTCATCACACATCTACTGTTAGTGGCCAGTGGTGGTTAGCTTGTGTGTGTGGAGCTACATGAACTATTCAAGGGTCTTTGTGAAAAGGTTCCTGTATAAAGCTGCTTTTTACATGGTTAAAACTGTAAAGGATTCTTTGTTAACACTATTATTAGTGGCACTTACAGTACAAGTGCAAAAAGGTTAATTCAGTGAATAAATTAAGAAGACTAACTTAACTTTGTAGGATTTCTATTACAATATGATTTTTAATGAGGATATGATTATTGTGTGAAGTCCATGTGTGAGTTATGAGAAGCTTATGTGGTGGATCCACTTCATATGATTTCTGTTTCTGCTCTGAACTGCAGCAACAGTGCAACGATCTAAACATAAAAGATACCAATGTTCTTCACTAAATTCTGTCTCAGTGCTGTGAATGCTGGTTAAAGATTAACTCTTGTGTTTTCCTTTGGGCCTCTTTGAAGTGGACTTACTCAAACCCCTGCTTATCTTAATTAGAAGGAAATCTGGAGGAGTGAAGTGGTTCTCTGGAAACGAGCACCTCCACTCCCCAGCTCCCTGAAGGCTACACTTCAGAATTACCAGGACTTAAAGACCTCCTAAACTCAATATTTGCACAGTCATAGTGGAATTATATATTCTGTATAAACTGTGAACATAAATTATTTTTTTGGAAGTTTGCACCACTTTGGGATGTTTTCCCCTGAGACCTTGCTGGATATGAAAAATAAATAATTGAAAATGTCAGTTATGTTTGTGAATACTGCTGTCAGCAAACAGGTGTTTAATGTGATTCACACTGAAAAAGAGAGCAGCCTCTTTGAGGCTTAACTTAATGTGTAGGGTGTTTCTTTAATGTAATCTACGTAATTATGCAAAATACATTGCAGTTTAGTGGTTATGAAATGTATGATGTACTTAAGATAAATTCTACTGATGAAGTATAATGGAATGTCTCTGTCTGAGTGTTTGATTTTAGAAAATGGATGCATATAATTAATTTTTTTCAGTTTCTAGACTATTATGCTGGAGATCAAGTATCTTAGTTGTGTTATAGCTATTACAAGGCCTGTGCCAGTGTGTCAAGTCGGATGAATAGCCAAGACGTTCTCTGTTTCCATTACCTCAGTGGGAGACAGGCTTCTTCTTGACTCAGAGATCACACATGGAGTGTTTACCGGTGGCATGTCTGCCGTGCTGCTGGCTTTAATCCAAATGGAGTAGGGAGGGCCTGTCTCACAGAGGTCTCCTGTCTCCAGAAGACTGATGTGGAACACACAGGAAGCACAAATCCTACACTGTGGTAGACCTCAAGAATGTACAAATTATTAAATGTATTACTTGAGACATTTTCATTTAAAAATACATTTTGTTATACTGTGTATGATACAGCATTAAGCCACCTTTTAGCTGATTTGTGATAGAGGTGTTTATCCTAAAAATGTGTTATTCTTTGCAACATTATATCTTTGCTGATTTATTCAGTTTTTGTGCCTTATGGTGATTTGCATGTCAAATAATGCAAATGTTATCAACAGATATTATAACAGTCACAGAAACAAAATACTTCTAACATTACAATCAGTAGTAGCTGCTTAGTTGGAATAAACAGAAGAACTGGGTTGTGCGTGACGGCTGAACAGACTGAACATGTGAAATGTTCATCAGCCGTTACAGAGACCGTTTGATTATTTGATTATAAGATCAAAAACGTTCACAAAATTAAAAACATAATTCCATAATTTGAGATTGCAACTTTAAAGGAAGTATTTAGACCCATTAATCTTTTAGTATGAATAATGAACTATTTTTTGAGTAAATAAGGTCAGAAACTCATTAACATTGTTGTGCACAGCTAAATCAAACTGGTATCTCTATGAAGTTAAACAATGCCTGTTTTCAAACACAGAAAGAAATTCCGTGTTCATGAGAAATTCATGAGTGTATACAACTAAATGATTCAAACCTAATTTTGTAGGAAAGAGAAAATGGAACAGATTCAAGTCTCATTTCATTGTTTTCGCATTGTTTTGTCCCAGTTACAGCAGGGTGTCAGCATCACCAAGTCTGTCTGTAGTTTGCTCTGATGTGGCTCTGCACGCTCAAGGAACATCAGCGTCTGCCTTTTGTTTTCTTTTTCTTTCCAGCATTCCTGATTAAGCCCATCAGTGCTGGTAAACAGAACTGCAAAGATTAATTAGTCAACGCAAGTAACAACTTTACTGTATGTCTTCTGTTTCATAGAAAGCATCGAAGTAATGCTGTGTGTTAATTACAGATTAACAAACACTTGAAACTAAATGATTCAAATGAGTTGTTGGTTTTGTATGAGGTAGGGAGAAAAAACATTGTGCACATGGTTGTCCTTGTGTGTAACACTGACTTTGTCTTTTTGTCCCAGTTAAGGCACCATATTGTCAAAAAACTGCGATGTCAGGATTTTTCTTACTCTTTGTGCCAAAATATGTACACTATTAGATAAAGGAAGAAAACCCACAAAGGAACAGGTGGAAAGAATATACACACACACAGTGATACCCACACACATTGTGGTAAATACATGCACCCTGACACGTAGTAAAACACCCATGTGTGGGTCGTTGAAGTTGACACAGTGGAGTGTATGGCTGGACGTGACAGATTTACTGACCGTAACAACTGGGGTGTGGCGGAGTATAGGGGCTCTTAGTTGTGCCTAAGACAAACCTCACAACCTCTGAACAATGTCCCTGCACCCTCTTGGCAATTTCACTTTTGTTCCATCACTTTCAGGACTACCAGATGTTAAGTAGATCTCACCATCCTCTGCTGGAAACAACAGGCAGCTTCTCTTTATGTGCACTCTGGTGGATGCATCCTGATTTTTACTAACCAGTAAATTATTATTTAGACTACTATTCAGTAGTCTAGAAATGCCTGCATTAAAGTGTGGTGTGTTTTTTGTATAGGACCTTTTTGTCCAGATTTGTGTATTTACAGTATGCGTGTTTGATGCTTGGGTATGTGGCTTTGCTTTGAGTCTTCATGGGCAAATAGAGGCATCGATACCCTGCAGGACTGCATTGGCCTTTGAATCCAACTTCAAAAGCCAAGGATAAAATGAACCAGTTCAAACAGGAAACATCTTAATTAGAAATAAACAATTAGACAGTATAAACCCTATTCCTTTTGCAAAAGGGTTGTGCATCCCTCCTACCTCCCACTTAGTGTTGTGTGGGAGTTTCAAAGTCAAGTGCAAAAGAAATCATTCTGATAACTCCTGTGCCCCAGAAATAAAAACACTTGTGTTCATTTTCAAAACATTTTTGATTATTAAGGCATTTAGTCAGTTAGACTGTTTGACTTTTTCATTTTGTTTTAATTGACTCTATGATCAGTTTTTTGTCTTTTTTGTTTCCAGGAGGCAACAAATTGAAGAACCAACAGTTTCGATTGAACTGGGCTTGGATCTCTTTAGAGAAGGAGCGCTATGTGGTAGATGAAGGGGTTAAGTTCCTGGTGGTGGTGCTGAAACGTCGGGGGTACCTGGGCGAGACTTCTTTTGTTAGTAAGTAGACTCTACCTCTGTTTTCATCAGCTCATTTACAAATTGCTACTAATAATAATTCCATCCAAGGTAATCCATAATTGTTATTAAAAGTTAGTGGAAAAAACTGAGGGCATGCAACATCTTTATTTATTAAAATACTGTATATATGTATTATTAATTATACTATAATCATAATATATAATTAGTCAAAAGCACATAAAATATCACATAGATACTAGAAAAAAAAAGAAAGAAATAAGTATTACTAAATTAAATTTGAGCTACATTTGCCAGATCTACTGTTTGTTCACTGAAAGCAAAATGCCATAGTCCAGCATATTAATAGACATCGGCACACAGACACAACCACATACATGCACGCACTTTAAAATGTTTTAAGACAATTCTATGGCGGGTGCAGACGCCCCGTGGGTCACACAGGTTATGACCTTTCACCTTTCTCTTCAGAGCAGTATTTAAGTTGCAGTCACACAATAACACAATCACTCAGAGACTGCTTGTACACATGAGAAAGGTCATGTAGAGTTGCAGGACATGGAAAGGCGCCACTCCAAATGTTAGTCAAGCCCATTTACTGTCCAGAACTAAACGAACAATAGTTGTTAACACTGTTAAAAAAAAAACTAGCTACCATAAGCGTTTATGAGTGGAAGGAATTCTTACTACTGGCACAAATGGCCTATTTTAGTGCTGCCATTCATTTTGTCCATGTAGATGAGGTGTTGAATAAATTGACCTGAGGTGAAAGGTCAAATCCCACAGGATAATTTACTGCTGTCTTTACAGTCTCTTTGCATGCCTCAGGGCTTTGAAAAAATGAAGCATCTCTGAGGTTATATGAAAGTTTTGCTGACTTTCATAGCACCTCACAATGCACACTATATCTACTGTATTTCAGTGAAATTAGAAGAAAATAATGCAGATTGTCATACAGACTGCTGTAGATGGATAGCTGATAGTAATTTGCAGGAAGAACAATTAAAAACAAGAATACGCTTTTATGATTCATGTTGATAAGATGCCAGAACAAAATTAAACCAATTAATATGCAACATGCTAATTAATATTAAACAACAAAATAATGTGTCTTGTATAGGGAGCTGGGTAAACAATCAAATAATTGTCCCTTGATTTTCTGGTGCATCACTACTGTTTTATTAATAGCTGCATTATAAATTAAAGAAGTGCTGCTTTAAACTTGTGATGACCTCAGTATGAAGTGCCCCTAGAAAACACAGCTTGCATTTTCATGATGTCCAAAATTACTGTTGTTTGCTTTCAAGTACAAAACATAGTTTTGCACCATGCAGTTTTCTTTTGAGGCAGCATGAAGTGAAATGATAAAGGATGAGGGAGGGTACCTCTCTCTACTGGAGATGGAAAGCACACAAAGGAAGGTGTAATTTAGAAAAAAATTTCCAAGTCAGAACTGTTTAGTTTTGACAATGCCCTCAAAGTAGAAAAAGTAATAAAGTTTCTCTTTCTAAAAGCATAAGTGGTGAAACCTTTTATGTTGTCAGTTCAGTAAGTGAGTACATGTTTACATCCTCAGGCAGTGATTGTCTCATCATACACCACTTTGGTCTGTTTTCTTCAGTCTTATCAAACCTCTGAGATATTTTTATTTCTAGCTAAGAAAAATATTTGTAGACTAAACTAAAAGACTGAACACAAACAGTTTTCAGTGTGCTATTACACTTATATCTAATTAGTATGTCTGTCAAAACAGTGGCTCTTTTCCTGCCATTTCTCAGCCGTAGTATTAAACTTCAATAATTAACTTTGGTTTTAGTTAGAAGCATATTACCCAAAAAATAATTATCTTTGAGCCGATTGTTTATAACTAATAACCATTATCCTGTCTCAGCAGGGTGAGAACCTTCATAAAAATAAAACAAGAGGGAACAATATGCAAAGCACTTGATTAATCAGCAGTAACCAGAGCAGCCTGTCAATTCAGTCCCCCATCTGCCTAAGTGTTGCAATGAGACTTCAGGCCAGTGTCTTTTCATTTAGACTGAAAATGTTTTTTTCTTGCCCAGCCCCGCCTGGTTGAACACTGATTAGAGGAGTCGACTGGTGGGCTATTGGTTCACTGGTCAGTATGCATGTGGCATCTGGCATTGGAGGCAATAGTGAACCCACCTACCTCAAAGCCTCAGTGACTGCAGTGATAAGGACTGTAGAATCCAGACTTTGTGAAGGCGATGGAGTTACAGGCAAATCACATTACTCCTCTCCTTGCTACTCCTATTCTTTGAAGAGTGTTTACTTTTCAGACTCCATTGAGCACAGCCATTTTATCTCAGCTCATGTCTGAACTTGCATATCAAAGCCCACTTTTTTATTTTCATCAAAGAACAGAATGGAAATGTTCATAAAACTCATACAGTCCCCAGTCTATTTAAGATCTTATGTGCAGTACAGCTATGATATTTCAGTCTTTCTCTTTCTTTCTCTCTCAGTTGTAACCAAACAACGTTTAAAAACTTAATCTAGTGCCTCATTTTTGCAGTAATTGTTTTACATGTCTGTTTGCCAGCAGTAATACTCTTGGCTGTGCAGACATGTTATTTCTACAGTACTTACTGACAGACCCCTGTTGTGACCCCTAGTTGTGTGGCCAATAAGATAACAATAGAAAGGTTGTATGACATTTCAGCAGCTTCAGTGCTCCTGCTCGACAGGGATCCTGTCAGTTTCGCAGCTGTAGTGACTATAACCCTATCAAAGAGCTCACATGCTGAAGGTCAGGGAATGCAAGTCAGCGTCTAACCATTTCTGCTAAGGCCTGGCTGACAAGAGGGATAATTGGCTTTATTCCCTCCATGGCCATTTCAGCTGAGGGTGGGAAACTGCATTGAGAAGATGGGCAGATATTGTTAGATTAGACCAACTAGGGTGTGACATTTTCCTGGTTTTATAGTACTTTAATTGTATCTTTTTTATTTACAATATATGCGAAAGAGAAATGTGTTTATTTAAAGATAAATATGAAAATGAACATTAAAGGTTGTCAGTGCCAAAAACTGGCAAAGGTTCTCTGAAATGCCTGATGTATGGTATTTTCACAGGTTTCGCAAAGGTTAGCTGATTATGATAATAACCCTTTTTTCTATGTCCTTCCTAAGGTATTGCTACAAAGGATGGCACTGCAGAAAAGGACAAAGATTTCCAGGGGAAATCTCAAAAACAGGTGCAGTTCAACCCAGGCCAGACCACAGCCACATGGAAAGTTCGGATCTTGTCAGATAGCAAGTATGAAGTCTCAGAGACCTTCCAGATTGTTCTGTCTGAGCCAGTGATGGCAGTCCTTGAATTCCCTGAGGTTGCTTCTGTGGAAATCCTGGACCCTGATGACGGTCAGTAATTGTTTATTGTTAATCATAATAATTTTTACATAATAAATTTTACAGCAGACCATTTTTCAGCTATGTGAAATATCACTGAGCATTTGATGTCATGTTTCTTTAATCAAAGACCAACCCACTGTTTCACACAAACATTCACAATCATACAGGGAGTAAACCTTTATAGAAAAGAAACAGAGAGGCCAGATTTTAAATAAGGGGCCAACTTCAATGGCCGGCACACCCACAACAAACTAGCTGTCTGCTTTGCCAGCAACAAATAACACAATACGTGCCCTTTATCTGTGGTTTAGAGCATGAAAAATCAATAAAGAAAGAAGACATTGGATTTTAGGGAAAGCGTATAAGTCAAAATAGTATAAATAGTATACAAGTATCTAAAGGTGCTTTTATGACAGCAGGACATCCAGGAATCTTTCAGCCTTTCTCTTAGCTGTATTCGTGTTTTGAGAACTTATTAGGGAAATGCCTCTGTCCATCTGTGTGAAGGCTTCAGAGCAAATAATATTTAAATAGAACATAAAGTTCCATGAAGACTAAAAGCTGAGAACTAACAACATTGCGAAACCAGCATACATTATGAAAAGTGCTAATTAATGGATAAAGAGCAAAGAGCAATTATGGGCGACATTTTCTTTTCACAAGAGAAGATAAACATGGTAAAAAAAGATATGGAGATAACCATGCTTACCTCCTTTGCATGGGAAATGATCATAATGTGAATATCAAAGAACTACTAGAACAGATGAACAGTGTTTCTGACAACAGCTTGAGTGTGATAGAACCGAGATAGGAACTGCATAATATAAATATGGATAATGCCTCTCATCATCCCATAGGGCTTCGCTGGGTGAAAAGAAAATTTGCCATCAACAGTTTATGCTAATTAACATCTTTAGCTGGGACTTTTTTCACAAAACATCAGTCTCTGGATGGCAATCAATAAAACTGGCAGCTATCTCTCTGCAAGATGTAAAAATCTATTTTTGTTTTCTTATGCCCTTAACAGACACTACCTCCCTGCAGCCATATGTCTATTATCATATCGTTATACTGTTTCTATTTTCTTAAGTTTTTATGCATTTTGGCCTCTCAAGGTCAAATAAACTTTGAAGGCTTATAAAAATGTATGTTTCTTTACACTGAGTGCAGAAAGATGGAATAGCCCAGGGGCTGTCACCATAAAACACTGAAAAAATAAATAATTTCAGGCCATACTGACTAAAGTGGCTCAGACTAAAAACAGCTGGGTGGGTGGAGAGTGGCCTTTGCCGTTGTTTGCATGGTCCTTTGGGTTGTAAAGGACGGGTCAAGTTCTGTTGACTTTCCAGCGCCTTGTTAATGTGGGCGACCACGATGCTCACCGAGAAGGAGACAAAGCTTCTGTTTGTGCACCGTGGATTTCATGGCTGAAATGTTGCAAGCTCATTACCTTTCTGAATGCTACACGAAGAAAAGGGAGACAAAGAGATGGAGAGCTGCCAGTAAAACCGCTGAATAAAAAGAGACAAATGTCTCTGCTTGCAAATATAGTGAATACACCTTTTTATACTAGCCCATATAACTAAGCAAATAACAATGAACTTCTTAAATGAAACCAAGTGTGTGATAGACACGTGTGTACACATTGTCTTTTTAATTAAATCCCTAAATTTTAATTAAGGACTGAGGACAGCATTATATTACAGAAAGCATTTTCCACAACCATCTGTATGACGTACTGGGTCAACAAACCAGCTATGCCTGTCTGTGTTGTGCTGTGTAAACTGACTCTAGCTTTGCTGCAGATAAATAAATAGTTTTGATAAAATGCAATGGAAGTACAATCAGTAGAGCTGTAATGAAAACTGTCATTTGTCCCAGTGCACAAGCTGCAAGCTTCTGTATTAAAGGTTTTTGATGCAAATATTGTCACATGTGATTTGATGTTCTGAAGCTTCTAAATATTCAGTTCTATTCACGTCAGATTCAATTTATTGTGTTCAATTTGCCAGAGAAGCGATCATGCACAAGTGATTTTCTCATTGGAGTAGATTTAACATAAAGTTTTTCAACTCAAATAACATTAACAGGCAGTGTGACAGTAATGCTGTAATGTGTTGATATTGGATTTTTCTCACATACAGAGTCAACAGTGTTCATACCCTCAGCTATGTACAGCATAGAGGAGGACATTGGTGAGCTGCTTATTCCTGTACGAAGGAGTGGAGATGTCAGTCAGGAGCTCATGGTTATCTGCTATACCCAGCAAGGTAACACAGGAATGCTGTAGTATTTCATTTATGAATGTAATCATTGTTCATGAAAAAAACAGTTTCAGGGAAAAGGAGACATTATATTGTAAAATTAAACTGTATTGTGGCAGAATTTGGATCATTTTCTGTGATTCTGTTTTCTGCCCACACAGTTTCAGCCACAGGCACTGTCCCCACCACAGTGCTGTCATACTCTGATTACATCTCCAGACCTGAGGACCATCACAGCATTCTGCGTTTCGACAAAGGAGAGCTAGAGAAATCATGCCGTGTTGTGATCATTGACGACTCCCTGTATGAAGATGAGGAAAGCTTCAATGTCACCCTCAGTATGCCCATGGGTGGCCGTCTGGGCCCAGAGTTTCCAACAGCCAGAATCACAATCATTCCTGATATGGATGATGGTAAGATGACATTTCTCCAATCCCACTGTATGTGTGACATGGAAATTAAAAACAGTGTCAAGCAGTCTGTGCAGGTACAGGGAATTAAGGGGATTAAATTATTAAATCAGTTCACTTTTAAGTTTTTTCAATTATGTTTAAATCCTCCAGAAACGGCAGCATGGATCTGATTTAGTTTGAGGGTTAACTGTATTTGTGCAATTTCTTCTTTTATATGTGTATAAGTGAATAACCACTTTGACAGTAGCAGAAGACTAGTTTTAAAAAAGGTTTGTGAATGTGGTATTTTTTTGCTGCATACATTCAAGCGAAGAGAGACATTCAAACAGGTAGTCAAGTCAGCAGACAGACAGCAAACATGTTGGTGTGCCTGTGAAATGTGTTTGAATTTTGTGTGTGTGTGTGTGTGTGTGTTTATGCCTGTCTGCCAGTGTCTCAGCGAGAAAGCATTTGAGAGTGCAAGCCTCCTTCCCGGAGGCAAAGCCTTTATCTCATATCTGCAGGCTCAGACTGGAGCGCTGATTTTCTCCCATATCTTCCTGACGCCTCTTTGTTCCCCAGCACCTGACGGCCATTATTCAGCTCCCTATCGTTCTGACTATCTCCGGAAGCAATGCTGTGAAGTCAAGACTCTATGATCGCAGGCAGGCAACACTGAACCTGAAAAACCTAGCTTGATTGTTATACCATCTTTTTCCCCCAAATCAAAACACAGTTGAATCTAGATGACTGGGGTGATGATGCAATATTCATTTCAGCACTCTGTTACTGAATTGCTTGGTTTAAGTACTTTAGTCAGAACATCATGACCATTTTAAAATGAATAATTTTTTGTACATTGATCTGAAGTTAGTGTCACAACTGCTCCAACTACTCAACTATTATCTTTCTGTTATAGGAGATCATTGTCATTATACCGTGCACGTTGGTGAAAACATCATAGAAATTCACCAATTTCATGTTTTTAGCAGAGTGTTGTGCTAATAGCAAGCTAATGACAATACATATTGAGAGCTAGTATTTTTAGGGTTAAAAGGATGTGAATCATTTGTCCATGAACCTCTGATAAAGAGGTCTTGTCTTTGAGGCTTCTGCAGCAGCAGTTTTCAGACTGTATAACAGGTTATTTTCTCCTTCTATTCCCACGGGTCAGAGGGAGACACACTTCAAGTGGATTTGTTTGACCTGCTTGAGGAAAAAGGTTTTGAATGTTTTCGTACTGTTACAGCATCCAGTGTAACTTGAGAGTAAGCTCAGGGCCTTTTGACCTCTGCTGCTCCTGGGTATTGACTTCAGACTGCCAACACATCTGCTGAGACACACAAACATTTTTAATAGAATGTACAACACTCTGTCCTTGCGGCATTCATCCTGCTTCACATAGAGGTGTTTCCTGTGTGCAGCTATTACATTTCCAAATAGTGTCACAGCCTTCGGGGATGGTTCTGAATCAGTGCAAGTCATGCATGTCTTTACATCTGAGATAAGTTAAGAGATATTACTGGTTAATCTCTTGCAAGAAGTTGTTTGTCATTTATGTTTAACATGAGGGTCAAGTATGTTTGGGTTGACAAATAAAACATAAATATTACTACATCGGATAAGAAAAGGCATAGGGGCAAGGGCAAAGTGTTAATGGTTTGAGGAGTTACTTCTTTAGTGGGGCACAGTTTCCTGCTTCTGACAAATAATATGTTGATGCATTGCTTCTTTTTCATAGAGTGTAGGGTGGAAAACTTCTATTTTCTGCTTCATAGGATGTCAGCCAGTTGTGCCATCTTATCTCAAAACAATGACCGGTTTGCAGTTTGAAAAATCTATTTATTATAAACTACACTAAGAAGTGATTTTGTTGTACATATCTAAAACCTCTTGGCAAACTTTTTCTAACATTATAGATCCTAAGTGTATTAGCACAGAGAAACGGGAGAAAAAAATACTCAGTGCATGATAAGATTAACTCGGCACAGGCTCACAACCAGCGTTAGCAGTCTGTGCTCAAGTGTATTCTTGTTTTTATCTTTAATCATGTTTTCTTTGCCTCTGGCTTTTTCATGGTGGCTGAGTGACAATCAAAATCTTGTTGTGCATATCAGTTTTCAAAAAGCGGCAAACTCACAGGGATGCCCCTATGCTGCGTGTTTGCAAGGGCCAGAATACAGCCTGCTTTTGTGGAAACATAATTTCAGTGCGTGTTTAATAACTGTTGTGTGATTTGGAACTTTCATTGTGACAAGGAGAGAAACTGTGTCTGGTGATACAGGTATTATCTGTCAAGTTGGCTCCTTATTAGAATGACACAAGTACCTGACATCACATCAACTGCCTATACACACACGCACTATGTGTAAAGGTGGCAACACCTCAGAAGTAGAATTTGGATTAGGTGCTGGAGGTGTTTAGATTTCTAGCATCCACTGAATAAATATTCTATTTATTGGGGTGTGGGAGAAATAAGGTGGTGTCAAACCTTCATAGCTCCCTGAAGGAGGCGATAATGAAATGGAACACTGATGGTGAAGTAAACGGTAAATACCTCTGAGGCAAGCAGAACAAGACCAATCCCCTGTCTGGAATAGTAGAAAGGCAGTAGGAGACTTACTCCCACTTTCAGTTCACCTGTCCTTCCTAGTAATTAAATGAAAGTGCTTAATCCAAGTTCCTTACTCTAAATATGAAAAGGAAGCAAAAAGACATCCGACAACAACTGTCCAGTGGGTGCTGTACATGTGAAAGAAAATCGGTGTCTTGCTGAGCACCTGTCTCTACTGGTGAAAGGTCTATGCTTCAGCTCTCCTGGTGGCCCCTCAGCGGCTACACTGGGCAGTGAGCTCGAATGATTCTTAGAAACACACACTACTGATATCAGCAAAAATGCATCTCAGCAAGATGCCTTCTTTCCAAGCCATTAAACCAGAGTAGCACAAGATGATGAAATTAGAAGCCACGGGGCACCAATGTATCTACATTGAGCAAGGAGTAGAGCACCGTGCAATTTGTAGCCAAGACACACAGTCTTGGCTGCAAATGCCCAAGAAACCACACAAGTGCAGAAGAAGTTGAAGCTTGTATTGTTTGCCAAGAGTCTGATGTTAATCTGACAATTTATGGCCTTCTAAATTGAGAGTGTTTATAGCTTTTACACCTAAATGAGTTGAAGTTAATTGCACTAACAACCAGTTTTGAAGATTGTGCCATGGAAGAGAAGACCTGTTTTCTTTCCAACAAAAACATTAATTTCCCACATTCATCCACAGATGTGGAGGAATCCAGGCTTGTTTGGAATGGAAATCACCACACTCCTGCAAAGGAATCGACGAAGCAATTTGGTTTTAGTTATTGATTATTCCATATTTATTTATGGTTTTTGCTTTATTGCAAAGGTGAAGACTTGAAACATGGGGAGAGACAAGTTATCCAGTTCCCCAGATAGAAATGAACTGTGTATGTTACAACTATATGCTGTCTGCTTAACCATTCACCTACCAGGATGTTTATGTGCATTCAGAAATACTTTTATGTGCATTCA
>JAUBNQ010000005.1:5652020-5668824 GCA_032353495.1 Ctenopoma kingsleyae | reverse complement strand
TGTGCATTCAGAAATACGTTTATGTGCATTCAGAAATATGTTTATGTGCATTCAGAAATACATGGCATATATTGCCTGTACCTTCTGGAATTCCAGCTGAGAAACTATTTGCTATTAAAACAATCGGTTTGAAATAGTAGTTTAGCAAAATACATTTTCAGCGTATAATCTAATATACATCGATATATCAAAGGGACAGATAAAAATTTGTCTTTGACAAATGGCAATTCCAATTATCCCATGGTATGTGCCATGGTGTTGTCTAACAAGATGCAATTGTTGCATTGTTAATGCAAATGAAGAAACAAGTTGTTAACAATATGTCACCTGTGTGTGTCAAGATAAAGTTACAATGTTTGTTTACAGACACACAGATCGATGCAGGATCAGTTCCCAGCTGCTGTGCTTCGAGCTTTGAGACTGTCCAACAAGCATCTATCACTTGTTAGGAGTGTGAAGGTGGTTAGGGATCATTGTTCGCTTGCTGCACCTTTGATCCCTGCTGGTTGTTCAGGTTGTCTGTTCAGTAGGGGAGGATTTGCGAGGGATAGAGTTAAACCTTAAATAGTAGCAGACTCTGAACACAACTCTGCAGATTCAGGTGCAAATAATTGGCTGGTGACTCTTGTCTATGAGATACGGCTTAAGGCCAAAGACTGTCACATTGCTTGTTTTGGATTATTTGACTATTTGAAGATTTGTTAGAAAATATGTACCACTAAAACATACTGTCAGCTGGCGTGATGACACATCCTATACGCAATGTGTAGAGAATGGGAGATATGTGTTTTACAAGCCATTTATTTTAGTTCCAGTCCCACTACATAGATATGTTGACACTCCTTCTGTATCGTATGTAGATGTGGATAATGCAAGACAAAAAGAAAGTCTTAAAAAAATCCACCTTGAAAACGAACACGAGAGGAGAAAATAATAAAAGATAAAGAGAAGCCAAAAATCCTGATAATAAGTTCAGAATAGGACAGAGGTTGACATTGACACTGGTTGTTTAATAAAAATCTGAAGGTTGTGTGGTAATTAGCAGGAGGCGGTGTTTTTTCGTATTTGTAAAAGGTTATTTGGTTGTCTGGTTGTTGTTATATATTGATAATAGAGATATGTATAAGTATATATACACATGGCCTAGGAGCCTTTCACACACTTTACGTCACACACACACACACACACACAACAGCCTCCAACTAATGCAGACACCTGATTTTAAAGAGATGCCGCTGAAAACTTTTTCTAATGATGACAGTTTACTATTTTTTTTTACACCAGAGAAATAAATTGTGATTACCTTTTTCTACATAAATGTAACATCTGGCAAGCTGTCTAGGTAGCTGTGAACAATAGCGTGTACGAACAGCTGCTCTTCTCAGAATGCCTTCTAGTTTCCCAGCCGCACCATCTGTGCATAAATGGCCACATCTGTATAGTTTCCACTGTGGCTTTTGCCTGTGATGGTTTTAGAGAAACTTGTTCTTTCTTGCTGAGGTAATTGCTGTTTGATATTGACTTTGCATCCGGGAAAATGTTTTGGTGACATGAGAATGCTTGTACAGCAGGACCTGACTCGTGTATTTATAGTCTTGTGTCAGTTGCCTGTAAATTTTGTTCTGGTTCTGTAGGTATGATTATGAGCTGTTTAAAAGATGGGTGATTCCTGTGCGTGTGCAGTATATCCTGGATGGGGATGAATCAAGAGGGATCCTACAAACCCTGTCATTATGTCTCACCTGGATTCCCATTCATTCTGATTCTGATAAACAGATGTCCAAAGCACCAAAGCAGAGAGGTGCTGACATTAATCAACAACTTTAAGACACTCAATCCACAGTCTGCTTTGAAAAGAAAAATGTTTCTCACAGTCATCAAGTTGTAGATTATTCTATATTGAATATGAAGCTGCCTTTATGTGCTTTTGCTGCTGGAGAGAGATTTGTTGAACACACAGTGGGCATAAGAGCATTTGCCTAGGCTCAATTGAATCTCACCATTAGAGAAGCCACTTAGCGCTGTGGGAATGTCATGCAAAGTTCAACTGAAATCAAGCAGTCAGTGGGAGTGTAACAGTCCCCTCAGGGACTACTGTGTCTTTCCTTGTGCCTTCTTTTATTTTGTTCACACAGTGGCAACAGTAAAGATATTTCCTTTGTCTTTGTTATTCAGGCATATTGCGCAATAAATTGACCAGTATAATGACTGTGGAAGTTGCTAGTTTTTTTTTAAAAACTTATTTTAATGTATGTTTGTATTTTTTATTTGTGTTTTCTAATCAATATTTTAATTGCTTTATAAAACATCAATATCACTGAATAATTATCAATATGTTTTTAGACTCTTAGCTCTTAACACCAGATTTATTTTAGATTGAAACATAAGAAAAATATAATAAGTATATTATATATAAATATAATAAATGTCTTTTTTTAATAAATAAGGTTTAGATATAAATCTGGTATATCTCCACTTATATCACATGTTTGTGGCTTAGGAGGCTGCTGCTCCTAGTCTGATGGAGCCTAGGAGCCAGTGGTTTACCTTTCAGTTAATGGGCTGTGACTCTTTGAAGCTCAGTGTTTGTCTGCTGCACAAACCTTATCTGATTACTGGACTAGTACAACAGGGGCCAAGTTCCTGGCTGACAACCTAAGGCAAGTAGATCTGATTACTCCTCCTGCAGGGATCTAGTGCAGGTAGCCAAAACCACCTTTGTTTGGTTTCTCTGTGGGGAGAAAATATGGCAGCTGTGAGCCTCTTGATGCAGCACTTATTGTCCTGGCTGTGCTTTCAGGATAGATTAAAGCATAAAAGTGATCTGTTCAATGCTTGCACTTAGAAGTAATGTTATTTCAGCCACAGGAATATCAGTTTGTATAACCACAAATTGCAAGGCTTTGCCTTAAAAATGTTTTTTCCTTTTAGAATGTGTTTTATGTTGCTAATATAAAGGTATCAAAGCAGACTGTATCAACATATGGCATATGTCATTCCAAGATTACTTGGAAGAATCATTTTAAATCATACATAGTACAAAATAGTAAACCATTAATAAGACATAAAATATTATTACAATAGTTCATTTCCAATAATTCTGCAGCACTGTTGACTGACAGTTCATCTCTTTATCTCTCGCTCTTGTTTTCTGGTTTCATTAGATAATCATCACACACAGTAGTTACATTAGTATGGATTTGTTTTTGGTAAATGCCTTTATCTCTCAGTTCCACATCCCCACTCTCCTTTTTGCCTCATACTGTGATGATGAGAAACAGCTAAGTACTGTTTTGTAAGTGCAAAGTGCCATTGTCATGGAAACTACAACTCTGCCCATGGTCATCACCATTCATGTTATGTACTCATTACTTGGTCACAGTCACTTTCAAAGACACAAAGTTACTATTGTTCTGTATTGATCTCTTGTGATAATTGGACTATGTTGTAAGCAAAATATCTTTTTTGGTTTGGCTTCAACTCTTGTCAGCTAAGATTATTTCTCTTTTTCTGTTAACTGACACCCTGCAGTTTATGTTCATACAGTAAAAAACTGTCTCTGTGATGGCAGTACAGCTGTACAGCTTAAAGGGATCATACCACAGAAGTCCAGAGGTCCTTAAGCAAGCATTTCATAAGCAGCATGAAATGTTGTACGTAGTGCAGGGGAAACAAGTTCTGAAAGGGTTAAATAGAATAACAGTGGGTGAGTTTGGCTGCAGTGGAATCTCAGCTCATAGAAACACTAATTGCAGTCAGGCAGGCATGGGCTGGCACTTCAAGCTCTACATCCCCCAGACCTCCTGTCTGGCTTTCAGACCCATCACTCTCAAAATACTGTAAGCTCCACTACCAGGCTCATCCAGAACTAGACCAGGAAATCCAGCTCTGCTTTCAGGTTGCTTTTTGTCTTTAATAATCGTCACAGATGTAGACAACCCCCCCACCCCTCCCCCCAAACACCTTTCCAGGAAGTTAGAAAGTGCAATTACAGTGTTGACTACCTGCTGGTGTTTCAATGGAAACATTCACTCAATTTCTCCTGTAATCAGAGGTAATCTAATGCCAGCTATTATAGAGTCCACTTACCAATTACATCAGGAATTTAAGTATCGTGTTATAAAACAGCTTAAAGATGAATGTGAATTATACTGTATTGTCCTGTGTGCTTTTCCTTATCTCCTTCTCCCTTTCTTCTGTTGTACTCCCCAGCTCCTGTCTTTTACTTTGGAAACACAGACTACCACGTGGATGAGAGTGATGGCTTTGTGGAGGTGCAGGTGTGGAGGACAGGGACTGATCTTTCCAAAGGAGGAACTGTCACAGTGCGCTCAAGAAAGACAGATCTTGTCTCAGCTGAGGGTATGTGTCTCTGCAAGGTGCATTTCTCTGACAGCTTCAATTATTTAGTGCTTAGAGGAATATAAACCACAGAAAACAATAGACTTAAGTCATCACCCTGTCATTCACTGTTTTCCTGAGCTCAAGAGTCCACGTAAACCTTAACACTGGATGATGGGTAGATGACCTAAAGAATGTAAACACTGTTTTAGGTTAGAGAGAGAGAACGCAGGGCTTCTCTGTTGGGAACTTGCCCTGTAGGCATTAGATTTACACAGTGTTGTGAAGATAATGGTGGTTTGAGTTAGGACAGACATTTAGGAATGCATTCTGATTTTTCCGCACATTGATAAGTGCTTTGGATTCTAAGACTGGTTTCTATCTCCTCAGGTCTGCCTGACAGCCTCTATTATTTCATGCCTCTAGGCAGTCTTCCCCCTCTTGCATAGATTCTTAACCTCTCTACTCTTGACTGCATTATAACAGTAAAAATAACTAGCATCTAATCTTATGAATTATGGTAGAAATGTAGTCCCATACTTGTGCCCATAACTGGGTCATAAGTATGTGAAAAAAGCCTGTGGGCAAAAGGTGAGCTCTCCGTACCTAGACTCTTGAAAGAATGGAAAATGTGTAACGTGTTTGCACTCTGGGACATATCCAGTTTCTTGCCATGCTCCTTTAATCAATGATTCTTCATGATTAAGGTATAAAACATAATCTTTTCAGCATGTCAATTTGTCAGCACATCATTTTGCTTTCTGGCTGACATTCACAAATAAAATATGAAGTAACTTGAGAACAGCCATAAAAATTAGATTTGTGAGCATTATGCACATAAGCACTATGTTCTTTGAAACATGCCTGACCTATATTGTGTTTTTGAGCAGCTGGTGTGGATTATGTGGGGATCAGCCGGAATCTGGACTTTGCACCGGGGGTCTCCATGCAGACGATTCGTGTGACCATCCTGGATGACCTGGGTCAACCGGTGCTGGAGGGGGCAGAGAAGTTTGAATTGGTACTACGTATGCCCATGAATGGTATCCTTGGGGAGCCAAGCAAGGCTACCATCCTCATCAATGACTCTGTTTCTGACTGTGAGTGAATATCTTGATTGTGATCAAAATGTATGCAGATGGGTACGTTTTGTGATGTATGATGTTTACGCTGTATTTCTGAAGTTGATTTATGGGTTTAATCATTGCCGTTCTAGTGCCAAAGGTACAGTTCCGCGATGCTGTGTATGTGGGCAATGAGAACTCCGGGCAGATCTCAGCTACTGTATACCGTAGTGGTGACATCAGCTACAAGTCCACAGTACGCTGTTACAGCAGGCAGGGGACAGCCCAGGTCATGATGGACTTCAGTGAGAGGCCCAACACCGATGCCTCCATTATCACTTTCTTACCAGGTGGTGTAGTAGAATCCAGTATGCTTTCCTTCGTATTGTTTGAGGTTTTTTTCACATGAAGGTGGGTGATTATATTTTTATTTATATTTTCTATATGTTTTTCAGGAGAGATTGAAAAGCCTTGTATACTGATACTAGTTGATGACACAGAACATGAGGAAGAAGAAGAGCTGCGTCTTGTCTTGGGAAGCCCCAAGAGTGATTCTCCATTTGGAGCATCTATTGGAGTTCAGAATGAGACTCTCATCAAGATAAGAGATGATGCAGACAGTGAGAATACTTTATTTTCTTTGTCATTCCCCACAATCCATGTGCAGAATTTGTATGTTGTTACAGCATCTTTTATCAAAGCGCAATTTTACAGCCACTGGAATAACAAATTCAGAAACACACAGCTTTTATATGTGGTATTCTTAAATTTTACAGTTACTAGTTTACTAGTATTATTAAAACTATATTCCACGCTTTCTCAGAGGCAATTATTAGGTTTGGAGAGACCAAATTCAGTGTGAATGAGCCGAAGGAAAGTGGCCAAGTGTCCGTGGTGAAGATCCCAGTGCTGCGCGTTGGAGACACTTCCAAGGTCTCTGTTGTCCGAGTTCACACTAAGGATGGCTCTGCTACATCTGGGGAGGATTACCATCCTGTATCTGAGGGTAAATAATGCTGCAAGATACATTTATCTATATAGCAACAGTCTGGAATGTCGTAGAAAAATATTTGTCAAATTTTTCTTTTCTTGGCAGAAATTGTGTTTAAGGAGGGTGACACAGAGCACTATGTGGAGGTGGAGATTTTGTATGATGGTGTTAGAGAAATGAGGGAGGCATTCACTGTGCACCTGAAGCCTGATGAGAACATGGTGGCAGAAACAAAGGTGAAAATGAAGACAAATTAGAATTGAATTTCACTGACAAGAGTATAACTCCCTGGCTAACTATCACATTACAAGATAGGAGTAATTTGTTCTCATTAACATGCTCTTTATTGCCCTTGCTTGTCAATCAACAGATGAGCAAAGCTATAATCTATATTGAGGAGACCAACACCATGGCAGATGTCACCTTCCCCTCAGTGCCCAGAGTGGTTTCTCTGCTGCATTATGATGACATCGACCGGACCAGAGACTCTCTGCCTGTGGCTGGATATCCTGTCATTTGTGTGACTGTATGTACTAACTGATAGACCAATAAATACTTTGTGATATGTCTACTCTCCTGACGATTTGTTAAGTGAAGCTTTTTATTTTTTAACCACAAGTGCTGTTTTAGACTGGTAAATACTTTAAATGCAGTAGTATTTAGCAGATATTATCTTTAAGGTAGATAATAATTGAGCTCATCATCAGTATACAGACCTAACTTTAGCTGCTGCAGAGGTTTTTGGGTGCATTTCACTCATAAACATAATTTATTTTTTCTTTTTATAGGCCTGTAACCCTAAGCACCCAGACTATGACAAAACAGGCTCCATCTGTGTAAGCGAGAACATCAACAACACCCTAACTCATTATCGCTGGCTAGTTAGTGCCCCCACTGGTCCGGATGGTGTCACAAGCCCTATGAGGGAAGTCGATTTTGATACCTTCTTCACCTCCTCCAAGCTCATCACGCTGGACTCAGTTTACTTCCAGGCTGGCTCCAGGGTCCAATGTGCTGCAAGGGCTGTGAACTCTAATGGGGATGAAGGTCTGGAGCTCAGCAGTCCCATAGTGTCCATTAGCATGGACAAGGGTGAGTGCAGCTCATTCTCTGGCTTGAAATATTTAGGCTCTTTCATGGAAATGGCTCAACATGTAAAGCAGCTGCTGGCAGTGTTATGATCTCCAGCTTCAGCACTTAGTGTTCTTGCTCTGACAGAAAAATGAAATATATAAGAATTTCCTGTTGAGAAATTTTAAGGAAACAAAATGCCTGATGTTTGTTTGTTTTTTCATGGTGGTGTTGCAGGAATGTGCCAACCTCGTGTTGTAGGCACAGTGGGGGCTGAACCCTTTACTGCCAAGCTGCGGTACACTGGAGCAGAAGACATAGACCATCCCAACCTCATCAAACTAACTATCACCATGCCTCACATTGACGGTAAGAACAGCAGATTGGATGTTGTGAAGAATTTTCATCAGTAAAAATATTTCTTAGAGGCATCTGGGTAGTTTGAAACCCTGCCTGAGCTGGAAAATTCTTGGTTTATGTTACTCATCAACCAAATTCTTTTAATAAGAAACTATTCAGTTAGTTTGTCCTTAATTATTAATAGAAGATTCCTACACTGTCAATGTATATCTGCTTTTATTTGTTTTTTTAAACACACTTTAAAAAACATTTTGAAAAGAAAAAATTGAAACAAAAGAACTAATCAGAAAGAAAACAATAAAAAAGAAGACCACAAAACCAAATCCCCTTTTCTGCCATGAAGAGAAAAAAAGAATAATTTGCATTTTGAGTAACATTAATTGCTTACAAAACTCTCTTGATACATTAAATATAGATATAGGTATAGTATAATATATTAAATATAGGTATAGTATATAGTAGTTTGTCCTTCCTTACTACCTTTAAAGTCTCATAAGATTAAGATTGTAAAAGTACAATTATAGAAGGACTGAAGAAAACGTTACCTGTATCTTCCCTCAGGTATGTTGCCTGCAGTGTCCACTCGGCCTCTGTCTAATTTTGAGCTCACACTGAGCCCTGATGGTACCCGTGTTGGCCACCATCGCTGCTCCAATCTGTTGGACTTCACTGAGGTCAAGACTCACTACGGCTTCCTTACTGAAGCCACCAAAAATCCAGAAGTGATTGGTGAGACCGCACCTTACCAATACAGCTCTTCCCTCAGGGGACCCAGTACTCTACGATTCTACAGAAACCTCAATTTGGAGGCTTGTTTGTGGGAATTCACTAGTTATTATGACATGTCTGAGCTGCTCAGTGACTGTGGAGGAACCATTGGGACAGATGGACAGGTAAGCAATCCCATCTTTGAGCTTCTGATCACTTCTTGTTCCTTTCTAGTGTCATTTCTAGACATGAGGTGCACAAGTTCAATAAAGCAGTGAGGACCACATGAGGATAAGAATGTGGACTTCATTCCAAAATCCACCTTTCACACATTTACTACTACTTGTTTTTCTTTTAAAGATCCTAAAGTAAATCTTTAGAGAAATCATCCATTATTGTCTGGAGGCTCATCTTATCCTCTGCAGTAATGACAAACCCAACATTCTGTATTCTTCAGTTTCTGGTAGAACCAATTATTTGTGTTGTCAAAGCAGCAAGTCAATAGCCAGCAGTCTCATAAAAATTCCTATTTGTCTGCTTTGCTATGTGCACAGTGTGTTTGCAGCAGCAGTTATTTTATGTGTAACTGGAAGGCGACTTTATACCCCTATCTGTCCTCCTCGTACACATGCCTTGCAACCTTCAACATTTGCATTCACCTTGGAAACCACTGTTAGTTGACTTGCAGTTAATTAAGGCTGAGTGTGATAAAGAAGGGTCGTAAGAGTTCATGGGGTACATCATGGTGAATACCACTATGCTCCCTGCTGAGGATTATTAATTAAAGACTACAGCACTGGCAATATATATTTAGGCACTGAGTATACAGCTTTCTGTAAAAATGTGACCTAAAACATGATATGATAACATATAACATATAATATAATGTAATTTTCCTTGTCCTTAAACTACATAAAAAAACCCCAATTATTATCCAAATCTTAAATATTTGTGTGTCAAAGGTATGTTAACCCATGCCTTCAGTAATTGGTGTGATCCCCTTTTGCAGCAATCAGCTAAATCTTGCTAGTTACTGTTTATGCATAAAGCTGATCGAAGAGATTTTAGCCCAGTACTTCTTACAGAACAGCTTCAGCTCAGGGGTGCTGGTTGACTTCCTTGATTATTCCAAAACAAAACTTTTCTTCTGCTTTAACCGTTCTTTGGTAGAACAATTTGTCTGTTTGGCATGTTGCTGCATGATCCGCTTTCTATTGAGGTTCAGTTCATAGATGGATACGTTCCATTTTTTTATGGGTTCAACATTTGATGTGCAACTCATTCATAGCTCCATCAGTGATGGTAAGCCACCCTGGCCCAGAGTTAGCAAAGAATGCCCAAATCATTATACTGCCACCACCATGTTTGACAGATGGGATATAGTTCTTGGGCTGGGACATTGTTTGGTTGTTGCCAAATGTAACTGTAGCTCCCGCACTCAATTATCTTGTGCTGCAATAACAGCAAATAATATGTATAACTCTATGGTGCAGAGAGGTCTGGTCAGCTTATTATATAACTGTATCTCTAATGTTAGGTTAAACTCTCATGTTCTACATTAAGGACTACTGTAGTCCATAATTTACCTAACCAAATACCATTTGAGGCTCAAGAGAAAACACAAAAACATAAGATGCAAATGTATCAACAAAACAGAGTAGTTTTTTAAACCAGTGGTTTAAAATCCCACCTTTTACTATGGAAACAAACAAAAAATAAAGTTTGAACCTGAGATTTTGTAAACCAGTCTATGATACCATATTGGTGGTGTGCATGTTGGAGCTCATCTGAATCCAGTTTAAAGTGTTCTGTCATTACTCACAGTTCCTTGGATGTCAGACTGCTGTTAGCAACCATTTTGCAAACCCCCTGTCCAACAATGCCCCATAACTGTGGTACACCCTAAAGCTGTGTCCATGTGCATTCAAGAAGACTCTCAAAGAAGGGGCAAGTCCTGAGCACTTCAACTGCAACAGTGTGTGGCAGCATGCGAAGCACAGTATTTCGAAGCACACTGTTTAAACATCCACAAACATTAAACGTAATGTTTCACACACAGTCTGGTCTCGTCCAGCCAGCACGGCAGAGCTAACTAGCAATGGTGTATTTTTCTACTACACTGTTCCCTGTTCTTACTGCTCATCTCTCTGATTGGTGCCAACCATGTAGAAACTTTGTAGGTTACCATAAACATCACTAATTGGCTCGCAATAGACTTACACCTGTCTAGCCGACTCACAATGGAAATTGATGTAGTCAAGTATTGTACAAGGGTTGTTCTAAACATTATGTGAACAAAACAATAGGATCTTCAGAATTTTAGTTTGAGTGTTCCCAAATGTATAAGTACCACTGTATTGCATTGTTATATTAATGGAAGTTTCTCATTTTACATGGCTTCGGGTTTATTTAGTAACATCACCAGGGTGATAACAACAAACTTGAATGCAGTAAAAATGTCTGAACAAGTACGCAGGCTGCTGTCAGTAATACAAACTTTTGCTCAGCCAGTAGAAATAACTTCAAGTCAGAAATGAATAATGCACATACCGTGCAATTATAGGTGAGCATGTTAACGGCTTCTTTCTACTTTCTTTCTTCATTAGTGAGCACACTGACCAGAGATAATCCAATAGTTTATAAAAAAGTTATTAAAGAGATGGATGTTTTTGGAACCAACTGCTTATTCTTAGTATCCCTAAAAACACACATCTGCAACAAAGACACCCCCATCAAGGGGGAGAGTGGTATACATTCAGCTCTTGTACTGCTCTGCATGTAGATTTTGTTGCTATGGTTACTGCTGAACAGAGCAAAAGATGTAGATGCATAGACTGAGGTGCCACAGGTCCTTTTTCAGAATATGTAAGACAGGATCAATGGGGAAAAAATACACTGCCTTTTTGTAGGTGCCCTGTGACCTGAGTAGTCCTCTAAGTGGACTGGAAGGCTGAGCAGAGACAGCTCCGTGCTGGTCGGGGCCAGTGTCATGTCACAGTGTAAGGCTTAGTGCCCAGCTTAACAGGACCACAGGAATCTATTAAGACCCAGAAGTTTCTGTCAAAAGGCTATTCTGCAAATCATTTGCCTGAGCTCTCAGCGCCCAGAGGCATAGGCACGTCTCCACATGAACACAGAGCCAGTGCAGGCAGGTACCTCTCACAGGTCAGTGGAAAGTGCAGATACCAGAGAGCACTCCCTCTGAGGACTTTAACCGCTTGGAATCCTTTGACCATCTCTTTCAAAGAAAGAAAGTTAGGATTAGCATTTCAGTATGAACAATAGAAAAATATGGTGAATTCTGTGGTTTTAAAGTTGTTTAGTAAAAATGTTGTGTGTGTTTAAATGTTTTAAATTGATTTAGATGAAAACATTTAAAAAAATGTAGCACTTATCTAGTGCATTGCATTGATTTTTTTTTTTTCCCCATAACAAAGTTGATCTGTGAAGTATCAACAGAACTTCTTTTGCTCTTACACGGCATGTTGGTTTTCACTGCAGGTGTTGAATCTGGTGCAGTCCTATGTTACCCTGAGAGTCCCGCTCCATGTCTCCTATGTCTTCCATTCCCCTGTTGGAGCAGGAGGATGGCAGCATTTTGACTTACAGTCAGAGTTGAGGCTCACATTTGTGTACGACACTGCCATCTTGTGGCGGGATGGTATTGGTAGCCCACCTGAGTCTGAACTACAAGGTAAGACTTGTTTGCAATATAACATTTAGTTAAAATGTACAGTGAATAAAGTTGTGTAAATTAATTTATTATGCAAATTAAAGTTGTCTGTGCCTGTCTTTGCAGGTGCCCTTTATCCAACTAGCATGCGTATAAATGGCCACGGAAGATTAGTAGTCAACTTCCGCACCGAAGCTCGATTCAGAGGCCTCTTTGTATTTGCACATCCAGGTACAGAAGTGATGTATTGTATACATTTTATGTGATACTGTTTTATGCCACAATATTTTGCATGAGTGTCTGTGGCAAGACATTTTACACCATACAATTTAAAGCACATTTATCAAGAGTTACAATTTTTTCTGCCTTTTAATTTGTAACTGAACATGCCGATTTTACTGGTATATACATATTTAACTAATGTATTTTTCCATCAGCTTCACCGCTCATGTCTATGGTCATGTGTCCGGACCACCCTGGTTTAACCTTTAACCTCAGTCTTGTGAGGAGCGAACCAACTTACAACCAACCTATGCAGCAGTGGACATTCATCTCAGATTTTGCTGTAAGGAAAAACTTTATTTTCCAATAAGACTAATTTTATTGTTTTCTCCTGTTTTTTTACACTAAACTCTTACTGACTGTAATTTGCCTTCTCAGGTGCGTGACTACTCTGGCATGTACACACTGAAGTTGATCCCCTGTACATCTCCTCCTGGCCTGGAGTACACTATCCCTCCTGTCTGCAATCCCAGAGAGCCTCTTACCTTTGACCTAGATATCCGCTTCCAGCAGGTCATTTGAACTTATCTGAAGTTTATTGATCCTTGTGGGAATTTCAATCAGCAGGGCCAGGATACAATTAAGGCACTGAAGGAAACTATTAATTTTACAGCATGCACGCAAGTAACATATTATACTGATAATTATAACTGCTTATTTAAATATAGACCACTAGTGTATATTTGTAAAAGTTACCCTTGAATCTCTTGTATGCTACATCTGGATAAGCTGAAACTATCATATATCCAGAAACTGCAACTCTTCTCACTTACTTTGGAAATAAATATGTAATTAAATCAATTTAGCTACAACATATTCACACTGCTATGTGTCTAGCTCCTTATATTGAATCAAAATACCAGTTACACTGAGAATGACAAAGCTGACCAGATAAAGGAAAATATACTCTATTACATTTTGTTATATCTCTAAAGTATAAGTTCAAAGATATGTTGTGGGATTTCTTATTTTGTCAAACCAATACATACAGATGCCGGAAGCATTTGACTGACAAATTAAATAAAGCAAAACAAGCAAATTCTCACATTTCTGAAGCTGTAATGTTGCTGTTTACAGCTTCACAAATGTGTTGGTCTGATTATGCAAATATTAGCATGTTCATGTGAATTCACATTGACAAGTCTACAAATGACAAGACATCCTGTACCTGAAGATTATTTCCCTAGTGATTATTTAAATAACAGTTATGCGTGTGTTTGTCTGCCTTCTTTGTGTTTCTAGGTTAGCGATCCTGTGGCTGCTGAGTTCAGTCTGAACACGCAGATGGTCTTACTGTCTAAACAGTCGCTCTGGCTCTCAGATGGTTCCATGGGCTTTGAACATGAGAGTGACACTGCCTTCTCGCAGGGTAAGACAGTAATATGGAGTCCTGCCCTTGTTTAGTTGCTTAGTTTCTTCTTTCCATTTTACAAATCAAAAGGGAACATGGTTTAAAATGGTAACTAAAAAACATTTTTTTTATTCCCTCAGGAGACACAATTTACGTTAGAGTGATGGTGGACCCAGTGCAGAACTTGGGTGACTCATTTATTTGTAACATAGAGAAAGTGTTCCTGTGCACTGGAACTGATGGATATGTCCCTAAATACAACCCGAGCAACTTTGAGTTTGGCTGTCTGGCTGATGCTCCATCACTACTGTACAGATTCAAGATCATTGTGAGTGAACAGAAATATGTCTCGTATCATGTCTTGTGCTTTGTGTCCAATCAAACCACAGCAGTCACTTATCTTTGTCTAACCCCAGGACAAGGCCCAGCCAGAGACACAGGCTCAGTCATTTGGCAATGTAGCCTTCAACGCCTTACTAGCAGTGGATGACCCTGGAGCTTTAGTTTTAGTGAGGCAACCTGGCTCAGATGGTTTCAGAATGGATTCCTCAGCTCTTTTCCAGGTCAGTCAAGTACAAAAATAAAAGTCAACTACAACAAAGACATCCAGTAAACGCACACAAACAGTCTATATTCCCTTATTTCACCATGTGCAATGCATTGCAGAGGTTATTTTTTGATGGAATTTACATTTTTGTGTGGCCCCTTAACTCAGCCAAGCTTGTAACTCTAAGGAAACTGTTGTAAAATTGTGGTATCCTACAGAAAGTGGAAAATAAAAGATGAACACATACTGTACTGTGTAAGAGTCACATAAAATGACTATCACATTTTTTCACAGATATTTTACGTTTTCTGAGAAAATAAAAAACTGAACTTAGACTTTCTGTGTCCTTGAAATCTTATTACAAGTGAACAATTCTATTATAAGGGCTGGCCTTTATATAGCCTCTGATGACAGGATCAAATGTATGACTCAGACTCTCCCCATTTCACTGAGTCCAGTTTCTTTTGATCAGTGAGTTTGTGTTTCTGGCTTGTTGAAAGAAAAGGTCAGTATCAGTATTTCTGCAGGCCCATTGTACCTCAAATGGCTGAAAGCTTTCCTGCTTTTCAGGTGCGTTGTACAGGAACTGTACTGGTTATGTTTGGTGTGACATCTTATTGTTTATGTGTGACCTACAGGTATGACTTTTTTTAATCCATTAACTGTTGCCCTCTCCAGGTATCTGCAGGGAGAGAATGGTACATTCACACCATCTACACTGTCCGTTCCCGGGACAATGCTAACCGTAGCATAGGGAAGAGAAGCCTGGAATATCATGTGATGAGCCAGCACACAAATCTGTTTCAAAAGGGTGAACGGCGCACCAAAAGATCCGCCAATAATGTGCCAGACGTAATAGAGGAGATCGGTGTGAATAACAATCGTGGCACCAATATTCTGCACATCACGCTAGACCGCAGCAGCCAGCAGAGGACGAGCCCGGAAAGGGAAATCTACACCAAAGGGATAATCCCACATGAGCTCAACCAGAGAGACAACAGTGACGACAGGCTACTGTTGATCATTGGTATCTTTGTTGGGTTGCTGCTAATAGTCCTCATTATCATTGTGGTAGTGTTGCTGGTGCGTTCCAAGCGAGAGAAGAAAGACATACCTAAGAATTCCAGCAGTGCAGAGTCTATGATGACACAAGGCCTCAGTAACAGTGACAACTCAGAGGTCTAACAAATAGACTGGTGATTGAGAGTTTTAGTTGATATTTTTGTTTTGTAAGTGCCTCAGAGGATTTTGGTTGAAGCAACACAAATTACAAGAGCTTTGATTCTATTCAGAAATGTACTTGAAATACTGCCTCATTTCCACAGCTGTGGATTGATCTGGACACAAACTGTTAGTAGCTGTTTCAAGGTACTTGTCAAGTTGTCAGCACTCATTTATTGATTTGCTTTTGATGCCACTTTATCAAAAAAAAAAAAGAAAAAAGATGTTATTATGTTTCCAAAGGTG
Organism: Ctenopoma kingsleyae; assembly: GCA_032353495.1. Taxonomy (NCBI): domain Eukaryota; kingdom Metazoa; phylum Chordata; class Actinopteri; order Anabantiformes; family Anabantidae; genus Ctenopoma; species Ctenopoma kingsleyae. Next base: position 5,652,969 of record JAUBNQ010000005.1, on the reverse strand, counting down.
CTACAGAAGATGCCTCTTAACTCAGATGGCATTTGGTGTTTTATTGAGTGCTTCAAGAGAAGGTGGATATTTTGCATACTGTATTAATTGCTAACAACAGGCTTTGTATGTTTGACTTGCTGCATTGAGACACTGTCTATAGTTTGCTTACACTGGGTAAAACTTATAGAGGTTCATTTGTTCCTAAATTCAGTGTGTGCCTAAGAAATCACAGGATTTTGAGGTGTTGTTAGTTTGTCCTGTGTGATCAGTAAGACATGTACTCAAATGAAAAAAGAAATCATCTGGGTGAATATTGTTTTCTTGTACTTATACTTTTGCATGTATTTGGTTTTGTATTTTTACATTGTTTGAAATTGTAAAAAAAAAAAAAAAAGTCTAAATGCTGATTTGAATCGAAGTGTAACAAATGTGTCTAATCTACCGTATTTCCACCAGTTTGTGTTTTACATTACAGTATATCCCATAAAAAACAGTATTTATCAGTAGCTATTTGTTATTGTTAAATTCCCCAGATAATTAGTTGTTAAACTACTGTATGATTTTATGACTTTATGACTGACACATGACAGAGAATCAACTAAGAGAAGTTAAATTGCTAGAAGTCTTCAGTGTTTAACCGACTTTCAAGACAGCTGGTCTGCAATGTACAGTACAGTGTAGTATAGTAGTAGTTCCAAATTTACTATTTGCAAAAGGAGTCATTTTTGGGGGGACAAAGATTTTGTCTACTGTAGCTTACTTGAAACATCTGGGTCTGTAAATCCCTCCAACAACAGGACTGCGTGTAGAATCGGCTATTTAAGCATCTTACACCATGTCATCCAATAGATTTTATTTAAAGGGAATGAAATGTTCTACCTACAGTTATTTTTATTATCAGAAATTCTCCCAAATTCATTAGTTCTAAATGTATTTATTTATTTTGAATGCATTATTATTTAGTGCC